>JAPYYM010003428.1:0-11167 GCA_028534135.1 Potos flavus
ACGCTTAACAGACCGAGCCACCCAGGCACCCCAAACTAGTTCCCTTCTTAAAATTCAAGAGAGGAATTCTAAGATTTGGGTGTTTTCACAAAACCTTTGACTCTTTTTCTCTTTCTGAAATACTTTTCTGTTCTCAATGGCAGCTCATTCTTGTTTCCCTTGCACTGGACTTGCACACACTGAATACATTTTGCCTTAATTCTCCTGCTAGAAGCCTGGCCCCCTCCACTCACCTCATTCTTTATCCTTGTTTTTTCCACTCTCCTTCATTTTGTTCTTTTCATTTCCCTGTTTTATCCATGGTCCAGATCTATTTCTTCCACGTTACTGCATGGATCTCTCAGGCCTCAGTGTGTGTAGGGTGAATAGTAGACACTGGTGGATTCCAAAGACACAGAGCACAGAGTCTCTGACTCCTAGGACTTTATACATTGGTGTGATGTTTGTCTTTTTTTTTTTTTTTAAGATTTTATTTATTTATTTGACGGAGAGAGATCACAACTAGGCAGAGAGGCAGGCAGAGAGAGAGGGGGAAGCAGGCTCCCCGCTGAGCATAGAGCGCAATGCGGGGATCGATCCCAGGACCCTGAGATCATGACCTGAGCTGAAGGCAGAGGCTTCAACCCACTGAGCCACCCAGGCGCCCCAGGTGTGGTGTTTGTCTTGACGTATCTTTGGCATTGTGGGCATTTAGCTTCTTAGGGTAGGGGAAATGTTTATTTAAACTAAATGTTTACAAAATACCTAACAAAGATTTGGAGTTAGCCTATGGATATTAGTCCAGGCAGCACTCTGGCTATTTTATAAATTCTTGTTTTTTGCCTTTGTTTCATTTTAGAGGGTTGGGGTCCTTCAATAATAGTAAGTGATAGTGACGAAAAGGCCTGTGCCTGCCATGGGCAATGTCAACATTACACCATCCAACAGGAACATCCTCCTTTGGTGTTCTTTTTCTGTTCTCTTGAAATTCGTTTACATTTTTCTGAGTAACTATACAAATGGCAATTATGAGAGTCAGTTCAATGTTAGGGATACTTTCTCTACCTGATTCTCTGCTTCCTGCTATGACCTTGCCTATGCTGAGATTATTTCTCTTAGCTGCTACTTCTTATATTGCAAAAAACCCAAATTTTATGTTTGTTTTTTTTTTCCTCCTTCCTAGCTCTATGGTGAGATGACAACAGTAAAAGATTGGTTTCATTCAGTATCTGACCCAGACTGGGACTAGAATGAGGTCTTGACTCCTAAACCTGGCCTGCTAGTTGTCTCTGGCTTAATTACACTTACAAATACTCCAGAAAAATTATACTTGGGTTTTATTTTTGCTTTGATGACCTCCTCCCTCCTTTCTCCAATCTTTTCTTAGTCCTTCAGTCACTTTTTCTGAGACTTTCATTCAAACAAGACTCTGAGAGGAAAAGCACTGGGTTTTCTTCCTTGATTTGAATTTATTAGATCCATCCTTTGTCAGGGAGATATACTCCAAAATTTGCATTCCCCAAATATGCTGATGTTATTCTAACTTATCATTCTCAACCAATTTATAAAATACAATGGTATATATCTAAAAACTGCAAGTCCTAGTAGACTTCTAATAACAGTTACTAAGCAGGCGATGATGGGCAGCAAACTTCCACAGTGAGGTATACCTACACACCCTTAACTCTCACAGGATACCAAGACCCTGGAGGACTCTGTGAAACATTAGAAACTAGTAAAGGTTGATGCCGGAACTGCCAAGGAGCTTTTCTTGAATTTTATTTTCTTCAGGAATGCTTGTTAAGGACTGCTAATGGTAGAGGAGGTAAACTAGGAATTGGATTTCTCTGCTTTCTTATAAAAGGGTGGGAGGGGAACAGTCCCCCAGGACATCACTATCTCCATCCAGAGCCTGTTTGCAGGAATTACGGTTTATCTGTGGGTGGTTCCTGCTTTTGCCTTACCTGATCAGAGTTTTAAATTGCTTGAAGATAAAGAAGGTATGTTTCATTCCTAAGGTAACTGGGGAGGCAACGATAGTAACAATAGTAATTGTCATTTAGAAACTTTGCCTTCCTAAACTATTTTTTTTTATTTCATACATTTGATTTTACGCTTTGTGTCTATAAGAAACTTGTTTTTATAATAGAATAATTTAATAGGGTGGGCAGATCATAGATGAGATAATAAAAATTGCTGTTCGTGTAAGAAATATAAAGTCTTGAGAAATAAATAGAACAAACTTAGTAGCATGCTGGATTGCTTCCACCTCCTCCTTCCAAATATCCATCTGTTTTCTCTTTATGGCAAAGTTCACTTAAGATTGAGAGTGGGTTCTGAACACACACACAAAAAAATGGGGTGGAGGAGGAGAAGATAAGACAGAATAAAATAGTAAGCACCAATAATAGCTCACATATATTGAGAACATGCTTCACTTAATCTTTCTGAGAAATCTCTGATATATATCACTGTCCTGACAAGGAAAATGAAGAGACAAAATAGCTTGTTAGTGAGTGGAAAAGGAGGGATTAAGTCTAGGTCCAGCTCACTGCAGTGTTCAGATGCCTAACTATCCTCATGGTCTCTCAGGAAGGACAGAACCAAAGTAAGGAACAATTAGGGAAGAGAGAAGGAAGGTGGGAGAAAAAGAGGCAGCTTGAGTGGCCCCAAATCAGCTTTCTAATTTAGGAGCGTCAGCCTAGCACCCCACATGGGTGGAATGGATCTCCTATATTGAAGGTGTCTGAGGGGTTGACTGTGGGAGGTAGCTGACTTGGAGTGTATCCAAGCCTTGTTTTTAATCTCATGTGTTGCCCTTCCCCTTTCTGAGAACTGTCACATTTATTACAACAAATCAGTATGATGAAAAACATTTGAATTCCCCATTTTAAGGAACAGTATTTCTCATTCACATATTTTGCAAAATTCCTGAATGCCATAAGCATTTGAACAGTAGTTTGGAATTCATGCAGGAGGGATTTGGGGCCAGGTTAATATTTCTTCAAGGTGAGGGCAGGTCAGAAGTGGATGGGATTTCAAAGTAAAGCAGGAGAGAAGCTGACTGAGCCTCATGGGCCCTTTGTGGAGTCACCATGGTCCAGGGCCGTTTCCCAATTTTGCACATTCAGGGAAGCAATTTCAATAGTTTCCCCATGACCGTTCAACCATTTGCGGAGAAATTCACAGTAACCAGTCATATGATTCATTAATTTCAATAAGCATTTGTTGAACACCTTTTTTGCTGAATATTCTCCTTTGAATCTTTTAGAATTTCTGCCCCCTTCTCTACCTGCTCTGTCCTTGAGGGACTAACATTTATGGACTGCACCATCCCTCTGGTTTTCCTTGTGTTCAATTTGTAGACAGCACCAGCAGGAGATGGGAGGGTAGGAGAGTGAAGGGAGGTTATTCATTCCTTAAGCCAGAGGTCTATAAATTATGACCCCCAGTCCATATCTGCCCTGCAATTTGTTCTTATAAATAAAGTTTTATTGGCACACGGCCATGCCTGTCCATTTAAGTATTGTCTGTGGCTGCTTTTATACTCCAAATGACAGAGTTGGGTATTGTGAAAGAGACCTTTCTGGCCCTTTACAAAAAGAATTTTATTGACTTCTGCCTTAGGTAGCTCCCTCTAGGTGAAGTTTTTTGTTCCTTAGGCAGCTCCCTTCCTGATGGCTAAAAGCCACCACTATCAAGAGGCACTCCCCATAGCTTTAGCCACACCACAGCTAGAGCTCTTTCTGAGTTCTGGTATCCATCCCTTACCTGGCCGCATGAAGGCCTGTGGGTACTTCTCACTGTTGCTAGTCCCTTGGGGGGTGAGAGGGAGGGCAGCATCTTTTTGTTGCCTTCCTCTCTTGCTGCACACACTTACTCCTTTCATGTCTCCTAACTTACTCAGTTGGATTGTGCCATCTGTTTCCTTCTGAGACTCTGATCTATCACATGTGTAGTATTGTGTTAGAAGCAATGGGGGAAAAATGAGTAAGGATATATATATATATATATATATATATATATATATATATATATAACACATATATACTTGCTTTTATTAAGGTTTCTATGAGCTGATGGTGACGACAGATGAGGGATGGAGATAAGCTTGATACAAATGGCTATTGTATAAGGAGGACTGTGGTGAGTACATCAAGAGAGGCAGACACAGAGGAGGGAGAGATCGTATCTGCTTGGTATTCAGGGACAGCTTCATTGAGCTGAACCCTAAAGGATGGATTAGTTTTGGAGAAGTGAACATTTTTGTAAGTGAGAATTACAGAAAAGTGGACAGCATGAGATACTGGGGTAGAGAAATAATGGTTGTCAGTTTCTTTAGACACTTGGCAGAGCACTTCGGACATCAGCTTATTTTATTCTCATAATGACCCCGTGCAGTAGTTTCTATTATTCTATTGACAGATAAGGGAACCTAGGCTTTTCTGAAAATGAAGTAACTTCCCCATGATTTACAGCTCGAGGGGGGGAAAGTAAGGCTTCTGATTCAGGCTCCTAATCCTTAGGGATATAGCAAAGCACAGATTATCTTTCAGTGTCAGTTTAAGGCTGGTTCTACTATAGAAATAAAGCTGAGATGGCTGATTTTGGCCATATCTTGAAGCAACTCACATGTTGTGTGAAGGACTTGGGGCAGTGGTCTACAAATAGTGGATAGTCCCAGGGGCTTTTGCTCAGGCTAACGAGATGATCAGAGTTGTGTGCTTAAGGGAATATGACCTAGGTAGTGCATAAAAGGGGTTTGAGTGAGAGAGATCAGAGAGGGATTTTAAAGGACAGAGTCAACACCAGGGGTAAGGTTGACAGATGGAGGAGGAACTGAAGTAAATTTGGTGTCTCAGGCCTGGCTCAGTGGTAATTAGGAAGCTGGTGATATCAAGAATGGAGCTGGGAAACCCAGCACGAAGGGAAGGCTTTAGAGGAGTATTAGAAATATGATTTTGGGTATGGGAAGCTAGAAATACAGAGGACAATCTCAGCTTCCAGAAAAGATTTTAATTTTCTCTGCACTTGGAGTATAAGGGGAGTTTTAAAGAATGTTCTAGGTTCTAGATTATTGACACAAGAGTTTCATGGTGAAACACATCTGTGGTAGGTATGAGAAAAGTCTGTTGGAGAAAGTTATAAGAATAGGAGAGACAATTACCCTTTGGCCATTGACTCCCTGGAAGGACCACAGATGGGTGTCTGGCACTTCTTCAGCCTCTAGTGCTGAGGCTAGTCTTTATGAAGTGCATTTCCCGCTGTCTCTCTAGGGCCACTTAAGGCTTTTTAAGAATGATAGACTTTGGGCGCCTGGGTGGCTCAGTGGGTTAAAGCCTCTGTCTTCGGCTCAGGTCATGATCTCAGGGTCCTGGGATGGAGCCCTGCATCGGACTCTCTGCTCATTTGGGAGCCTGCTTCCCCCTCTCTCTCTGCCTGCCTCTCTGCCTGCTTGTGATCTCTCTCTCTGTCAAATAAATAAATAAAATCTTAAAAAAAAAAAAAAGAATAGTAGACTCTGCCATATACACATAGATTCTTAATATTCATTGGATGTAGATACACCACACTTAATTTGGTAGTCTCAGTTCGTTGGACTCTAAAACTGTTCTAAGAACTGTCATCTGGCTTCACAGGCTTATTATGAAGCTGTGAAATGCTTTGAAAAGTGTGTATCGCTAAACAAACGTTATACACATGAGCTTGCAACTTTTTACGACGAGATCGCACATCTCTCTAGTGCGTAATGCCCAGACTATTTTCGTCCTTCTGCGTCTCCGCGTGTCCTCTTCTACAGACAGTTGCAAACTTGGTCAATAACTGTCCTGGGAGGACGTGATGCCGCCAGCTAAGGACGCACGCAGCTCAGAGATCTAGAAGGCAGAAAGATTTTCGGGGAGGAGCAGGGGCGGGGCATGACCTAGCACCTGGCAGCGCCGCCGATTGGCGGAGGAGAAGGTTGTTCCCTCAGGGCGGCCACTGATTGGCTGCGGGAAGAAGAGGCATGACGTCCTCAAAAGTTGAGCAAACACCTCCTCCTCCCGGCCCCCATCCCAATTTCTGCTGGGAATTCGGAACTTCCCCTATCCGGAGCTCGGAGGCGGCAGGACCGGTCGGCATCTCAGAGGGGACGAGGTGAGGAGGGCCGCCCGGAGGGGGCTGAGCCGACGGGCGGTGGGCTCAGCCAGCGAGATGCGCTCGGAGGTCGCCGGCGAGGCTCCGACTGTGCTCCGAGAGCGGCTGGCGAGCTCTGCCTCCTACGTCCTGCGCCGCGGGCCGCCCGGCGACTCCGCGGAACCCAGCGGTTGCCCGGACGGGCGAGGGAGAGGGCGGCGAGCTTTTGGGCCTCGCTTGGCGAGCGTTTCTCTTGGAGCGAGGGAGGGCTGTCAGCGCAGTTCTGGAATTTCTGAATAGCAAAGGGAAGGGATGGCAATTAAATTTTTTTCTTTTTTCTTTTCTCTCTTTTTGGCGGGGGAAGCGCGGGGGCGGTTGCTGGGGAATAAAGGATAGGTGTGGAAGCTGCAGAACGAACACCCTGTTAATTCTCAGACTGTACGCTTATTTAGGTTGGCGGGCTGCGGGGTGTGGTTGACGGAGATTTTGGGGGGCAGTCCTCTCCCTTAACCCCAGCTTTCTCTGTACGCGTTTGCCGGTCGACCTTTACCAGCTCTGGCCTGCTTAGACAAACTCTGATCACAAACTCCTCAACCTATCTCGGGCTGGCCATTCTCTTTGAGATGGGGACTCCTCTCACCAACCCCCCTCCCCCCCAGCAAACTGCTGCCCCTTCGCTACACTCTAACGGACCAACAAGGTTTAAGAAATTTGGGCACCCTGAATGTCAGCGACTCCTGAATTCCCGAGACCCTGCGGGGACTGCGTGGCCAGTGTGAGCACTTAGGCGGGGAAGGGACGCAAGCAGATGCAGTTCGTCTGCTTGATTGAGTTGCGCTAAATGCCCTGACAACTTCCAGATGTGATGTGTTTTTCAGACACCGATTTTAGGGGAGTGGGAGTGGGGTGGGGGGGAGAGGAAAGAAGGAAGGGAGAGAGAGCCTTCAGTGACCTGAACAAAGGTGAACATTTTTTGATATTGTGGGTCATCAGTTACCAGAATGTGGGGAAGGTGTAGCTGTAATTATGTCGATGTAGCTACTCATGGGGCTGAAGGATCATTTACTCAGGCCCTAGCTTTCACATACCTTATGGTAAAAATAAAAAGTCAGCAGGAGCACTTTGCATGGATGCCTATATATGTCTCTGCGTGTACATTGTGTCACTTGCACTCCCCTCTCCCCACCTTTTTTCCCCATAAATGAGTGAATCTAGGGGTATATGACCTTCTGGCAATGTAAACTTGTGGCCATACTGCAAAGTGATTTAGGAGGACAAAGACTTAGGCCGACTTTCCCTAGTGACTTTCCCATTCTCCAGAAAATCATATTTGTTTTCAGTCTCACTTGTTACTGGTGTCAGCAGTATCAGAACTTTATTTTGATTTATTTGCAATGGAACCCTCTTACCTGCCCCTTCTCAGCCTCCCAAGCTTTTAAGCCTTAACAGACCTTAACAGCTCAGGATTTGGGAAGTGACCTTTGGCATATATGTGGTGTCCCTTTAACAGAAAAGTTTTCCAAATATTCTTTTATTAATTATCTCATAGAAATAACACTGCATACAGTGGCAAGTGTTCTTGGTGAGATCACAAGAAAATTCTATGGAATTAAGAAACTGTACATTTGGGGCACCTGGGTGGCTCAGTGGGTTAAAGCCTCTGCCTTCGGCTCAGGTCATGATCTCAGGGTCGTGGGATCGAGCCCCGCATCGGGCTCTCTGCTCAGCAGGGAGCCTGCTTCCCCCCCCCCCCCGCCCCCCGCTTGCCTCTCTGCCTACTTGTGATCTCTCTCTCTGTCAAATAAATAAATAAAATCTTAAAAAAAAAACAACTGTACATTTGGCATGGGAAATAACATTATTACTGTTTTCATTGAATCTAAGATGCCATTGACTGTAAAATACATCCCTATTTCAGGGATGCTAAAATATGAAAAATGTGTCATAAATTTAATGAAATACAACATTAAAATGGTAAGTTATATATCTTGAACACCCAGGCCTGAAGGGTGAAGTTGAGGAGAGGGCTTACTAGGCTCCATTTTGTGTTCCTTGACAAATGAAAAGAAGGAGGAGGGATCAATGTGGAGCCATTGTGAAGGCTTTACTACAGTGGGACAAAGAGAAAGGGAAGGTAGTGTTTTCTGTTAGTGGTGTGGTTGTGCTCACCTTTGAGGAGTAGGCAGACTTGGAGACTTCTTTTCTTGACATTTGTTGAGCGTTAATGGCATGCAAGATAGTACTCAGTACTTTATGCATATTGGCTCAGTAAACTTCATGGTAGCCCTCAGAAGTAGATATTAGTATGAATCCATTTTGCAGATGAGGCATAATCTGGTCAAGTTATGTACCAAGATCACAGAGTAAACATTTGTAGTTTAGCAAGAAGATAGACAAATAAGCAGATAAACATTTTGGATTAGAGTCCAATTTAAAATTAACTTTGCATTCCGTCTCAATGATACTAAATTTGTGGGCTAAAGACCCGAAGAGTCATGGGTCTTAGAGACCTTTGGATGACTTTGAGTAGCTGCTTGAAAACATGAATATTCTTAGACCAGATTAATTAATATTAGTAGATTCCCCCTGCCCCAAGTCTACTGTTTTTTGTTTGTTTTTAAACATATGGTTAACTGTTTTATAAGGAGTTTAATGTGGAAGCATTAAAAGAATGTACCTATGCAACAAGAAGTGAAAGTCTGGAAGATGGTGTTGCTGCTTGTCCAAGCCTTGTTCTAGCAAGCCTTGGGATTGGGAGGCATTTGGATTAGTTCTCGGCCATCACCAGGTGTTCTATTAATTTGGAACCCTTTTGGACCTCTCCAGGATTATTATGGTCTGGAAACCAAAAATATAGTGTGGGCCAAGACTCATGGCCATGGAGCTGTGGCCTTCTGCTCTTGAAGGTAGCTTTTCCTTAGATACAGTCTTTTATGAATACATCTCACAACATCTTCTTTGATTCCTTCATGTGATTTAGGAGGGTGATATAATCAGTGGTCATGGTTTATTTCATAGTAACTGAAAGAAAATGATGGGGTGTGTATGGAATTCTGGGCTTGATCTGTCTGTCTATCATCTTTATCTCTAATGACCATTTTCTTTTTCACTTCGCTTGAAATGGTTAGAAAATACCAAGAACATTTCAAGATGTCCTCCCTCTGCCACATTGTCATGTATACAGTGCAAAGATAGATAATTTGTAAATTAAAAATAGTTCTTAAGTCTTTCTCCCACTGAAAGATGGAAAGAGAGGTCAGTGGTATCACAGAGTATGTTCTATTGCTAAGTCCAGGCACTCATTGTCCTCCTATCTCAGTGCATGTCTGTGCAATTCACTATAATACTCCCGTGACTTTTTAGAGTTATTTCAAATTCCTGATTAAAAATGTATACCTTAGTGCTGTTCTTGGTTTACAAAAACATAGAGAAGAATTTTTTTTTAATTTCATTTTTATGGTATTTGGAACATTGGCCTTTTATGTGTTGAAGGAAAAAGACTGTTTAGAAATTGTCAGGGAAAGTGTCTTATTTCCCTCCACTGACTATGTGACACTTTTCTTTCTACTCTTTATTCCTCTTCTCCTGATCCTCCCCCTTATTTTTCTCTAACTCTTTCTTTGTCTCTTCATCTCCTTTTCTTGCTTTCCCACCTCCTCCTTGCTCATCCTACAGGCTGTCATTAGCAGTCAAGTGATCCCACTAGAACCAGTAGGTAAGCCAAGGGTCTTCCTGCTTTGTTTCACTGAAAGCATTGCCAGAAATATACCTCACATTTTACCTCACAGAAATATACCTCAGTATTCCTGATATTCTTGGAAAAGCCCACAAAATTCAGGACAAGGAAATCCAAAACAGACCACCTGGACATTTCCATGAAATACCAGACACCTGCCATGCTCTATCTAAGAGCAATTAAATCCTCACTGCTGCAGATGACCTTAGAATGAAATGAACTGTGGGCCTGGAAATTTACCATGTTGAGACCAAATTTCGAAGTTCAAGAAATGACTAACACAGTAATACCTGCTATAATTAAATCTCTTGTTCTAAGTACCCAGAAACCTAGAATTTACCTTGGCAGTGAACCAGGAAGGATTTTCAGTGGCCCATAGGAAAGGAATCGATAGAAGCACCCCATGCTGGGGAGAGAACTGATCACTTACTCTATTAAAGTCGAGGCCATATGAATCTAATTTATTTCAGAAATGAGCTGGCAGCAGTAACATATATCAGATCTACATGGTGTGGATCTGTAGGCTTTGGTGAAGAGAAAAATCCCGAGTGTTAAATATTAACCTAAGAATCCTGCTTCTGCTTAGAAGCAACAGCTCTAGGCAGATTCCAGTTCTGTTTTTTCACCTGGAAAATGAATAATAATATCTACTTATTAAGATTTTTGCAAGGAGGAAATGAAATAATGTCTGGAAAGTGTTCAGCATAGCGTTTAGCATGGTGTCTATTGTTACGTTTATTTAAAAACAAAGTTAGAATTATGATTTGAGAATTCCCTACGAAAAGTGAAAGTGAAAGCAGCTTCCCAAAGAAACTTCAGAGGATCACTCCCTGCTACACTTTTTTTCTAGTCTCCATAGAAAGTCTGCCTTCGCGGGGCGCCTGGGTGGCTGAGGTGGTTAAGCAGCTGCCTTTGGCCCAGGTTATGATCTCCAGGTCTTGGGATGGACCCCCCCCCCCCCGCCCCCAGTTGAGCTCCCAGCTCAGCAGGGAGTCTCTGCTTCTCCCTTTGCCTCTCCCCCTGCTTGTGCCCTCTCTGTCTCTCTCTCTTAAATGAATAATAAAATCTTAAAAAAAAAAGTCTGCCTTTGCAAATATTTATGTGTATGTTATTTGTGTGTATGTGTCTGTGTGTCCTCCCACACCATATTCCCTATCCCAGACAAGGGAGGTAGGGAGGAAGAGGAGAGATGATGGTCACTGAGGGAGGTGAGGCAGTGCTTCTAAATCATCTTTGGGCTGGGGAGAGACACTAAATTATCTGAACATGTTCCCTCATACTGGCTCCAAGAATTGCTACTAAGAATAGAGGATGCAGGGTCACTTGGTCACCTAT
>JAPYYM010003429.1:0-11163 GCA_028534135.1 Potos flavus
ATATCCATCCATCCATCCATCCACCCACATATCCATCCATCCATCTATCCACCCACATATCCATCCATCCATCCATCTACCCACATATCCATCCATCCATCCATCTACCTACATATCCATCCATCCATCCATCCATACAACCATCCGTCCATCATTCATCTATCCATCCACCCATCCACCCACTTATCCATCCATCCACCCACTTATCCATCCACCCATCCATCCACCCATCCACCCACCCATCTATCTACCCACATATCCATCCATCCATCCACCCACCCATCCATTCATCCATCCATCCACCCACACACCCATCTACCCACATATCCATCCATCCATCCATCTACCTACATATCCATCCATCCATCCATACATACAACCATCCATCCATCCATCCACCCATCCACTGACTCATCTACCCATCCACCCACTTATCCATCCATCTATGCACACGATCACCCACCCACCCACCCACCCATCCATCCATGCCACAGTACTAAGGACCACTATGTCCCAGACAAGGTGATTTCCGTGTGTCCACTTCTGTTCCATACAACATAACTGCTGCTCTCCTGACCATTTTTTAGGCATGACGACTAAGGCCCAGAGAGGTTAAGTGACTTGTCCAGAGTCACACAACAAGGGCCTGGGACAGGAGGGGGATTTGGGCCCCTGTCTGTGTGGCTTTCTCCTGTATGACGCTCCCATGGGGGTGTTTTACACGGTGACTCTTCCTGGACTGAGTGAGGAGGCACGTGATCCATGCCTTTCGGACACAATGCCGCCGGAGATGGCCGGGGTGGGGGCTCTGGTGGGAACGGGGAGGGGTGGGCATCTTGACTTGGAGGACAGAAGTCAGGGTTGTGGAGGCCTGTCTAGTGTGTTCAGGGGGAGGAGGGTGGTTACCGGCTGGGGCTTGGGGTGGGGTGAAGGGAGCTGGGAGTGAAGCTGGGGTGCCAGGTGTGGTGAGGGTGGAGGCTGTGCCATTAGAAGATGCCCACGTGGGTAAGGTCAGATGACATAGTTGGAAAGGTGGCTCTGGCCGTGCCCCCAGCCCTGTCCTGCTGGCCCTGCCACCCTTGCCCTGCCTCTCTGGCTGTGCCCCCAGCCCTGTCCGGCTGGCCCTGCCCTGCTGACCCTGTCCCCCACCCCTGTCCTGCTGGCCCTGCCCCCCTTGCCCTGCCCCTCTGGCCGTGCCCCCAGCCATGTCCCCAGCCCTGTCCCCCTGTCCCTGCCCACCCCAACCCTGTGCCCCCTCCCCACTGGAAACTCCTGCTCCCTTGCTCTTTAGAATGTGGGGAGACTGAATTTTCCTGGCTTTGGACAACTCAGAGACGACAGATGAGCGCTAGCCCACACCTGGTAGGTACTTGTTGCTGAGGCCTCAGAGCTACACATCCCTCTGTCAGTTCATGTCTCCTAGTGAGGGGGATGCTCCTGTCTCAGTTGTCAGCAGAGTGTTGACTGAGCCCTGATCTCCACAAGGATGCTCAAAACAAATTCCATTTAGGGGCACACACTGATGTGTTCTGAGGACAGAACCGCTGACGTAGGGGCCGGGTCAGCCTGTAGCTGGGACATAAACCGGGAGATCCTGGGTCCTGCAGGGTGGGTCGGATTCGGTGAGCTGAGGGGCAGGACGTGAGCAGCCCTTATTCTTCTCTGCCATTGATCTATCATCTGGCCTCGCTGCTGACCCTGGCCTCACCCCTGACCGTGGCCTTGCCGCTGCCCCTGCGCTTGCCGCTGCCCCTGGCCTCGCCCCTGACCCTGGCCTCGCCTCTGACCCTGGCCTCACCCCTGACCCTGGTCTATCCTCTAACCCTGGCCTCACCCCTGACCCTGGCCTCACCTCTGACCCTGGCCTCACCCCTGACCCTGGTCTATCCTCTAACCCTGGCCTCACCCCTGACCCTGGCCTCACCTCTGACCCTGGCCTCACCCCTGACCCTGGCCTCACCTCTGACCCTGGCCTTGCCCCGACCCTGGCCTCACTGCTGACCCTGGCCTCACCCCTGACCCTGGTCTAGCCTCTGACCCTGGCCTCACCCTTGATGCTGGTCTAGCCTCTGACCCTGGCCTCACCCCTGACCCTGGTCTAGCCTCTGACCCTGGCCTCACCCCTGACCCTGGTCTTACCCCTGACCCTGGCCTCACCCCTGACTCTGGTCTAGCCTCTGACCCTGGCCTCGCCGCTGACCCTGGCCTAGCCCCTGACTCTGGCTTAGTCACTGACCCTGGCCTAAGCACTGACCTTGGCCTAGCTGCTGACCCTGGGCTAGCTGCTGACTGCCCCCATGGCTCTGGGCACATCCCTTTGCCCATTTGAGCCTAAGGGTATCTCCTGTCGTGTGGGGGCCTGGTCCGCCCATGTGCCCACAGGCCCAGCAGACCACGGAGTTATGACCCCCATTACTCATGTGACCTGAATTCAGAGTGTGAGCATCCTCTTTATACTTCCAGGTCCACACTGAGACCTCCACCTCCAGGAAGCCTTCCTAGGTTGGTGCCCTGCTTGGGGGCTCTTCTGGCCCCAGTCCTGGGTGCGGGAGCTGTAGCAGGCACCCAGGGGGAGGCAGACACATATAAATCAATTCCTGGGATGGGAGGAACACCTGGCAGGGGCTGGGGGGTGAAGGAGGCCTAACCAGCTGCAGTGGTGCCCAGGACTGCAAGGAAGGCTTCTAGGAGGTGGTGTGTGAGGAGATCACTGAGAAGTGAGGAGGTGGAGGATGGCGGGTCTTCGCGATAGACGTGAAGGAGGAGCCCATGAGCCACTGGGGCCATCGGGGGTCCCGTGCAGCCGTGGCAGGGTGGTGGGGCCGGGTGGGTTTTGGGCTGTAGGGCCTCCGCTGTGGGGTCTGGAAGGAGTGGGCTCCCGGGGAGGGAGGCTGCAGTGGGTTACCCGACGGGGGGAGGCCCACCTCTGCACAGGTCTCTCCTTCAGCGGCTAAATGATGCCACATGTGACCTGAACCCGGGGGCTGGGGGCTGAGCTGGGGGGGTAAGCTCGTGATGCGGGGGGCAGCTTTCCCAGCTGTGGGGGCCCCGGGACCTCCACGCTCTACTGCCGCGGCGGTGGGCAGGTGGGGGGCTGTGACCAGGGACCGTGCCCCGCTCCAGCCTGAGGGGGCGGAGGGTGACCCTGGTGGGTGCAGCCCCCTCCTCCCGGCAGAACGCCGACTCTGGGAGCTTTAAAATCTCTCAGAATTTGAGGCAAAGAAATTTGTCAACACACAGCTTCTTTTTACAAAACAAGAGATTTCCTCTAAATGAGATTTGCAGCTGAAAGTGAACTTGGGTTTTCAGACCTGTCATCCACGCTCATTCGGAAACCAGCTGCCATTTGGCCTCATCCTGTGTTTTATGAAACAAAGTCAAAATTGCTAACACATTTCCTTATATTTCCGTTTGGGAAGGGGATATAAATAAGTGGGTTTGGTAGGAGCCGCTTGCCAATATAGACGCGCAGCTGCAAACCATTCCATCAAGAGCCGCAGAAACGCAGCCCCCAGCATCAGGACCGGCTTGAGAGGGGAGTAAGCGAGGACACGGGGCTGGACAGGGACCCAAGGTCACCCAGAGGGGGCCGGTGAGGTCCGCCTGCCCCTACAGGCAGAAACCCACACTTCTTTGCGGTCCAAGTCCTGTGGTCAGAAATATCTGCCAGCCCCGGGGGTTGCCGTGCTGATGGGGAGCTCATCCCTTCCCACAAACACCTGGTCTGTTTCCGAGCAATTCTGTGTTCCGGAAAACGCTTTCTTCCGCTGAACCGAAGCCCAGCGAGGCTGCCCGGCACAGTTTGCTCCTTCTTTCCCTGGCCGGCCCTGGGGCCACCCTCCCGTGTCCGCTCGCTCGAGGACACGCTGCTGGCTCTTCCACGGTCTGTGCTAGCAGGGCCGGAATCCCCAGCGTGCCCACCACAGCCGGCCCTTCCGCTCGAGCTCCGTCCGGGCTTGTGCTGGCCCTGGCTGGAGCTCCGGCTGGCCTGGCTCAAGCCTCGTGGGCGCCTAGCCTGGGCGGGAAAGAGCCAGGAGCCTGGGGATTTGCTGGTAACTGAGCGGCAGTGGGCAGAGAGCCCAGAGTTCCTTCTGTCCCTGCGCGATCCCTATGTCCCTCCTGGCCCCTCTGGCCCCCGAGAACCAGGGTCTATGCAGCAGCCCCGTCCTCTCCATCTCTGTCCCTATGCTTCTCCGCGGGCAGCACCTTCCTCTTCCCGAGTCCCTGGCTAAGGGGTCCCAGTGCCGGTCAGGACCTCAGACAGCGCCCCTCCCTCTCCGGGGGCCAGAAGGCCGGGGTGGGGGACTGGTTATCCTCGCGTGTGGTCTCTCCCTGCTCCGCGTGAGGCTCTCAGGGTAGACCCCTCCTTCTCTGGGTCCCTAGAGGCTGACCCTCTCCACTGACACCTGGCCTCCTCAGCACGTCACCCGGACCTATTCTTGCAATGGGATCCTCAAGCGAGGGCGGGCAGGGGTCAGGTCTCCCGGGAGAGTGGCGCTCACTGCAGAGGCGGCTCAGCGGTGGACCGCCAGACCTCAGGCGTGTCCTTGGCCCAGACGGTGGCGCCAGGCCTTCCGTGGACACGGGTCCACGCTGACGCTGGCCACGCCGCCCCTCCCCGGAATACAGGTGTGCCGGGCACAGTGCCTTCCACGCCAGCCTCCGCTCTTGGGTAACACGGTCACGTTCGTCACCGGCAGACAGCGGGTGCCTGTCGCGGGCAGCCCCAGGCCGGATCCTCCTCAGGGACGAGGTCGGGTCTTTCACGTGCAAACGTAGCTTCCGGTGGATTGAAGATGAGCACGTGGCCATCTGCGCCCCAAGGTCCGGGGCTCTGAGGGTGTCGCTGGGTGGGGGGACGGCGCTCCACACGCTTCCCGGGGAGGGAGGCTCGAGAACTGCCCGGGACGGTGAGCTCTGCCTCAGTCTCCTCGTCTGTGAATAAGGGGGATGACGCCCCTCAGTTATGGGGGCTCGAGGTTGAGATGGAGGACGCGCCACGTCACGGACACCAAGGCGTTACTCTGGGCGAGCTCTGCCAGCCCAGGACCAGAGCTTCCGCTCGAGTTGCTGCTTCCAGCTGAGAGTTGGGGACCCCCCCCCCCCGGAAGCAGAAGCGGTGGCCAAATCTTTCCCGGAGGTGCCCCTGGGGCACAGAGGGCGGGGCTCGGTGTCAGGTTGCCCGCTCCCCGCGCTCTCCTCACCTTACACGCTGCGGCGCCCCTTCCCTCCCAGACCGTCTGCTCCCTCTGCTCCCTCTGCTCCCCGGGGCCCAGCATGTCCGCTCTCCCTGTCCGCTAACCTCCCTTCCAGCCTGATCTGACATCCTCTGGGGTCTCTTGGGGCGCAGGGCCCCGAGTACATCTCTATCCCCTATCACCCAACCCAGACCCTGGCAGTTAGCGCCGGTGCAGGTGCGAGCTCCTGCCGGCTTTGAGGCCGGGAGTGGCTCCAGGGGACGACGGTCCCAGCCCCAGCCCAGAGGCAGCAGGAGCTTGCTGGGGGTGCGAGGGGACAGCCCTGTTTGGGTGGAGGGAGGAGGGGAGGCGTGGGCAGGTGAGTGGGGGATGGAGAAGTCCACTGGGGTCAGAGTTGCCATGGGGGTCTTTCTCCAGCTCCTTGGGACACTCAGGGCCCCCCTGACCGGGGCTCAGCCTGGACAGGGTTAGGTGACCGTTCTCTGTGCTGTCCCGGTACCTGGCCGGACTTGTGTCTCTGGAACTATCTACCCATGCCTTATGGAGGCACGGGGAGACAGAGGACATACAAAAGGAATCCAAATGAGGTATTTGGTGTTTCTGAATATGCATGTAAATAAATGAAACAGAGCACATTTACTTTAAAATGTAAGAGAAGGCTCAGCAAAATACTAGAAAACCAATTTCAGCAGCTCATCAAAAGCATTAGACATGAGGACCAATGGCAGTTATTCCTGGAATGCAGGGATGGTTGGACATCTGAAAGTCCTTCAGCATAATACCCCACGCTAACAGAATGAAGGAAAAGTTAAACACAGGATCATCTCAATGCATGCAGAAGAAGCATCTCACAAAACTCAACACCTTTCATGATAAAAACACTCAATGAACTAAAAATAGAAAGAAACCATCTCAACATAATAAAGACTTTGTACACAACACCCTGTGGCTAACACACTCAGCAGTGACAGACGGGGACCCCTCGATCCCCGAGATCGAGAACGAGGGAAGGACCCCTGTTTCCACCACTTCTGTTCAACACAGCATTGCAAGTTCCAGCCAGAGCAACCAGGAACGAAAAAGACATTCAAATAGGAAAAGAAGAAGAAAAATTATCTCTGTTTGCAGGTGACATGACCTTATGTGTAGAAACCCTAAAGATTCCACAAAACCTTGTTAGAATTCATAAATTTATCGGGGTTGCAGAATACAAAAACACAAAAATCAGTTGCATTTCTATACAGTGATAATGAACAATCCAAAAGGAAATTAGTAATTCCACTTACAATAGTGTCAGAAAGAATAAAATACTTAGGAATTAACTTAATCAAGTAGGTGAAAGACTTCGACGGTGAAAGCCACACACGCACTTTGGAGAGAAGTTAAAGCCCTAAGTTAACAGCACCTGTGTTCATGGACTGGAGGCTTGAGATTGTTATGAAGTCAGTACGAGCTACACTGGTCTACAGATTCGGTGAGATCCCCATGAAAATCCCAGGGATGTTATTTTGTAGAAATGGAAAAATCCATCCTAAAGAAACAGTCTTGAAAAAGAAGAACAAAGTTGGAGGACTCGCATTTCCCGATTTCAAAACTTACTATAAGGGGCGCCTGGGTGGCTCAGTCAGTTGAGTGTCCGACTCTTGATCTCAGCTCAGGTCTTGATCTCAGCTCAGGGTCATGAGTTCGAGCCCCAAGTTGGGCTCCCTGCTAGGCATGGAGCCGACTTAAGAAAACAACAACTTACTATACAAACTTACGGTAATCAGACCGTGTAGTGCGGGCGTGAAGACAGAGTGTAGACCGATGGACTAGAATCAAAATCCCAGAAACAAACCCTCATGTATGTGGTCAAGTGATTTTTGCCAAGACCATCCAGTGGGGAAAAGACAGTCTTTCAGAAGATGGTGCTGGGGAAACAGTCTGCACGGGCAGAGGAACGACGTGGGAACAAAGAACATTGTGTATTGAATTTTCACCAAAGTCCAGTGTATCTATTTTCCATTTTGTTGCTTTTTGCGTCGTATTGGAGGAATCATTGCCAACCCAGCATCGCGAAGCTTTCCCCTACATCTTCCTCACAGAGTTTTACAGTTTGAGCTCTGACACTTAGGGTTTGGTCCATGTTGAGTCAATTTTCAAGTATGGTGTTAGGAGAAGGTTCCACCCAAGTGGCGTACATGTCAACAGCACCCGTGTCCCCGCATGGGACAAGCAGTGCTAAGGAGGGCGTCGGAGAGACGTCATGGTGCCTCCGGATCTGACCGGGGCAGCGGGCGTGTTGCAAACTCGCTGGAAGAAGGAAACCTCTCGGGTGAATCTGACGATCCTCCAGCCTCCACAGTCGCCGGGCCTCTGATCTGTCACCGAAGCATCGGAAGTGGCTTTCTCGATTCCTGGTCCCCGTTGCAAGCAAGCAGCCCCTCCAGCCGGGGTCTCCGTAAGTGTCTCCCGTGGATCCCCGACGTTGCCGGAAGGGACAGCCTCGCAGGCCCATGTGGATGCTCCCATGGCTGTGTGTTGGGTCCGGGGGCCCCCACAGACCACTGATGGCCCCAGGAAGGGCGCCCGAGGAACACCGGTGCTGAGGACGGACCATTTTTCAGCCGAAATGGGAAGCCTGGAGGCCCTGGAGAGGAAGAGGAGGGGAGCCCGGTTGTGGGGGTCGCGGGCTGGCCCCCTGGTTGAGGCGCACCGCTCTCTCCCTGACGGTGGCTCCGAGGGGCTGCCCAGGCTCCGCGGGTGTAGACCTGCAGGGCTCGGAAGCGGGCAGGAACTTTTCTGATGTTTGAGTATCAGCGAATTCCTTTCACGCACTGACGGCAGACCGGGAGAGAGGAAACCGCAATTTGGAAATTTAATTATAACCCTGGAAGAAATGTATGCTTCTTAGAATGATTTCATTGAAAAAGCCTCAAAAAATAGAACGTATTTTTTTCCCCTATCTTGTGATTAATTCAAGCCAAGTAAAAGGAAGCCGTGAACTTCTGTTGACACCGTCTGGGGAGTTTTCATTTGCAGTATCTGTAACCCTTGAAATCTCGATTTGTGTCAAATAAGCTCCTACAGGTAGAGTCCTGGGTTCCAGCGAGAGCGTGTCACATTTTGTTCCATTTAAATAAATTACATACCAATCACGGCAGCACTATTCCGTCTTCTAGTCAATCGCCAACCTGGCGGGCCCCCGACCCCGGGCCTGGGCGGGAGGCCGGCGGCGCACGCAGGGGCACGGAGTCTCACAGGGGCTGGCGGCCCGGCGCCCAGGACGAAGGGAGGCTGGAGACAGCAGTGACAAGGGCGCGCGGGCCCGGCCTCGGGGGACGGTGCTCCTCTGCTCTGTCGGGGGCTCCGCTCACCCCAGCTTCTTGCTAGAGCCTCCGGAGAATGGACGGGGACGGAGTCGGGCAGCTGGGGGGCCACAGCTAGGGGGTGTCCCTCCTGGGGCCCTGGAGGACCCGAGGCCGCTGACTTACATGTGTGCGCATACATGTGCATTGGTGCAGTGTACACGTGTGTAAGTCTGCAAGGTGCACGGGCACACGCGTGGATGCGTGCTTGTGAGGCCTGTGTATTTGTGCTGGGTTGTCTCTGTGGGTGTACGTGTGCACGCGTTAGTTGTGAGTGCATTACGCCGTAGGCACAAACGTGTGTGTGTCAGTGTGTGTGCATGCGTGTCTGTGTGTTTCTGCAGTAGCACTGTGTTTGTGTGTTGGTGTGCGTGTGAGGCATGTGTCTATGTGTGTGTGCATGCAGTGCACACGCCCACGTGTGACCCCGCCAGCGTGCCATGCACGGGTCTGGCCGTGACCCCGCCAGCGTGCCATGCACGGGTCTGGCCGTGACCCCGCCAGCGTGCCATGCACGGGTCTGGCCGTGACCCCGCCAGCGTGTGAACCTGGGCATCAGTGCTGCCGTAGCCCACCCACTGTGGCGTCCCCCAGGAGTCCTGCCCTCCTGACCCTGGTGTCCCCCTCTCCCGGGCTCTCACTGTCATCCTGGCTCCACGAGGCCACTGCTACCCCGGGTGGAGATGCCCCTGGGGTCCTGCCTGCGGCCGGGGCTCGCGTCCTTGAGCCTGGGCCCCGGGGCGCAGAGCCGGCACCGGAGGATCGGGCGGCAGGAAGCAGGCCCACGCAGCCGGTGGCGCGCTCCTCTCCTCGCTGTCCCTGCGCGCGGCTGTCTGGTCGCCGACCAGCCGGAGAAACGCAGACAGAGCTGCGGCCCAGGGCTTGGTGGCCCCCAGGCTCGTGGCTGCGGCAGCGGCGGGCACCAAATTATGTCAGGGAGAGAAGGGTGAGCGGGGCTCGTGGGCAAGACATGGTGTGCGGTCGGCAGGTCAGGGCGAGAGGCCGGGCGACACCGGGGGCGACGCGGGGGGCGTGGGAGGTCACACGGCGAGGTGACATCACACGGGACCATGGGCGGCGGGCCTGCGAGCTGCTGCCTCTTCCTTCACCCCGGGCGCCGAATCCTTCCCTTTGCCGACGAATCATTTTATAAAATCAGAAATTTGAGAAGGGGTCCTACTGACCTGCTTGGGAAAACCAAGTGTCGTGGGTCCACTGAGCTTCCTCCTTGAGCGGCGTGGGGCATCTGTGGGCTTGCCCACCGGCCCTGTCCTGCACTCAGGCTGAGGTCGGCGTCGGGGGCGCGAGGGGCGCAGGGGTTCGTGGCAGGACATGAAGGGCATGGATGTGCGTGGGGGGCGTAGAGGGTGCGGAGGGAAGTGGAGGCGCGTGTGGGGGGTGTGGAGGGGTGCAAAGGGGCATGAGGGGTGTGGAGGTTCGGGGAGGGGCGTGGGGGGCATGGACGGTGAGGCCGGCGTAGCGGGAGGGGTGCACCCGCCCCGCTGCCCCCAGCCCCGCGGACGGGGACAGGCACAGACCCTGGCGGCGTCGCCCTGAAGTCTGGAAGCAGGCGAGGGCTCGCCGCCTGGCTTCGCAGGTCCCGAGGCCCTTTTGCCTTCCTGAGCCTCTTCATCAATTTCTTAAGGTTCTTTGAGAAAAAGGATCATGTTTTTCATGTCATGTCTGCGAATCTTGGCCAAATTAAAAGCCCCCTTTCAGTTTTATTGATTTTGTCTATTGTTCTTCTTTCCTCTCTTTCATCGATTTCTTCTCTCATGTTTATTTTTTCTTTCCTACTAGACATTTAAACCAGGACGCTCGCCTTCCCCTACCTTCTGGAGTGGAAAGCCGGGCGTCCCCGGGGCAGTTTCTCTCCCGGACCTCAGAGCGCGTCCCCTGGGCTCCGGGCGTCTCCCCAGCGGCCGCGGCCCCCTTCTGCCACCCGCGCTTCCGAGTCCGCGAGGACGTTCCAGGTAACGGGCTTGTGAGCTCCGCTTTCATCGCGCTGTGGTCGCGGTCCCGGAACACACCGGGGGGGGGGGGGTCTGCATCCTGGTAACCGAGCGGGCACGCGGTGTGGCTGGAACATTCCATGCGCGCTGGACGGAGTGTGTGTGCGGCGCTCGGAGAGTCACGTAGGTTAAGTGGATCCGCCGTTGCTCATGTGTCAAATTGTACCAGTTTTTGCTTCAGGGGCTTTAAAGGTGTGTTAAGCATGTAGGATGGATAACGTGATCTCTGTCCCTAAGAAGGGACCCTCTGTGTTCCACGGCAGCCTCTGTGCCCAGCTTGTCGGGGACCGCGCCCGGCTGGGGGTGCGGCCCCCCGACGTCATGCAGGCACGGAACCCATTCTAGTGGAAGGCGTCTTTCCTGTAGCTCCTCACGGGACCCCAGCCCGCCCGGGGCAGGGCCGCCCTGCGGCCGGTGGGGGCGGAGAGCCCAGCCCTAGACGGCCGCCCTGCAGACTCGAGGGGCTGGCCCCGGCTGTGATGGGATTCCAGATGTGGCGACACTTCCAGACACACAAGGGCGACAGAGGACAGGGTTGGGGCATGCGTGTAAATGGGAGTGGGGACGCTCACCGGCGAAGCGACCCTTGAGTCAGTGCCCAGCCTC
>JAPYYM010000343.1:0-14817 GCA_028534135.1 Potos flavus
GTCCATGTTAAAATAAAAGTTGGGTATTCATCCTTTCTGATGGAGGCATAATATTCCATTGTATATATGGACCATATCTTCTTGATCCATTCATCTGTTGAAGGGCATCTTGGCTCTTTCCACAGTCTAGTATTTCCTTTGAATTCTGGCTCAGAATTTCCATCTCTCTGCTTACATTATCCATCGGCTTTTGCATGTTGCCTATTTTTCCATTAGAGCCCTTAACAAATTAATCATAGTTATTTTAAATCCCCTATTGGAACAATTCCAACATGTGTGTCATATCAGAGGCTGGCTCTGATGCTTGCTTTGTCTCTTCATTCTCTTAATTTTCATCACGCTTTGTAATTTTTTGTTGTTGTTGTTGAAAGCCAGATATGTTCGTCTGGGTAATAGGACCTGAGGTAACTAGGCATTTAGTGTGAATATTTATATTAATCTGGCTAGGAACTTGGCTGTGTGTTATATTTGCTGTAGCTATAAGGGCCAGAAGCTTCCAGTTCCTCCAGTGTCCTTATTTTGGTCCCCTCTCTTGAATTTGAGCTTCCCAAATCACTCCTGTTCACAGGGAATCTGTGGTTTTGCAGTGCTTTCAGCTATAATCCACAGTTACTTTTCTGGAACCCCACTGATGTGGTAAGGTGTGGGGAGAGGGAGGTAATTCTATCGCTTCATGGTTAAATCTCTTGTCTTTTAGTGGGGGTTGTGTCTCTGGGCTGCAGCATCTCCAGTGGCATTACCTTCTCCCATACCCTCTATCCTTTCCCCGGCTGCAGTATTCTCAGATTAGTTCCTGGAAGGCTTGGCCCCTATTGCCTACTCTGTTTCCCTTAGGTGGGACAGGAAGCCTAGAGGGGGCCTGTGGGGGAGGAATATCCTTCCTCCACCTAGGGTAAAGCTCTAGCAAAGTGTTTTCCCTGGACAGTAGGCCTCTGTCATAGGGGAAGGCTCTAGGGGTTATTTTGACAATGATTACTCTTCTTCTCTCCCAGCCAGAAGAACTAGGGCACCTTTCTCAGAACTTCACCATGAAAATCCGATTCCTGGAGTGAAAGACCATGAACGTGTTGCTGCCCCCCAAGACTTCAGGGGGTGGAAGGGGGGGCAGGGTGGAGATGTGGTGAGGGAAGCAGATTCTCGCTCTCAGCTTCAAGCAATTCAACTTATTTACCATTTGAGTGCTCTTACCAGTTTATGACTGCAGAGGATTCTGATCCAGGAAAGCATATCTCAGTTTCGACAGTCTGAATTCAACACTCTCTCGAGATTTTACGTGGTGGTTTGCCCTGCCACCTCAGTACTCTGATGAGTCAAAAAAACAAACAAACAAAAAAATTGGTTGCTTCAGCGTTTGCAGTGTTTTCTTGTTTTAAGGGGGGATTGCTGATTTCTACCCTGTTTTATATGTTGGAGCTGAAACCAGAAGTCTCATTTGTGACCATTTTTGAAACCTAGCACAGTCATTATAAACCCATGATTTGCAAATATCATGGTAAATGCCAAGAGAAGCAGATGCAAGTTGAAAGTATTTGTCTGAGGGAGCCAGTAGGAAGAGTTGTGGTGTTTGTGGTGGGAAGAGTGATGGGGCACAGTGTGGGGGGGGGAGGGGCTGGATTTAGATCAAGTGGGTACTACTTTCATTCAATGCTAGTATTATTTAACCTTTAAAATCTCTCTCTCCCCCCAAACACACCTGTGTGTGTTTGTGTTTTGAGAAAATTAAGAAATAGGTGATGCATTTTATGCAGAAATAGTCTATAGAGATTTTACATAGAAGAATACAAAGAAATTCTAAGCATGATTTCAAGGAGACTGAATAAACACCCCCAAATACATACAGCTCCTAAAACAGTCTCTGTTGGTTGTGGATGTCAGCCATCACTATTTGTTAACTAGTTGTTTGTGGATGTCAGGTGTCACTAATATGCATGTATTACTTATGATCGTCGCAGGTTTGCACACTAATTGGCTAGGGTAATAATGTGAAAATCGCCCTGTCCTAAGTCTTGAGGAAGCAATGAAAGAGAGGGGATTATAGTCCCATTTCATGAATGAAGACACTAAGGCTAAAAGAGATTAAGTAACTTGCTGAAAAGTCATACACAAGTAAGGTCTTGGACCGTGTCCCAAGTCTGTCTGATAACAGCATCGATGTCCTGTCTGGAATACTTCTCTGCCTATCCTGGAATGTAAATTTTTGAAGGGTCGCAGCTTTATCAGAAAATGGTGTTATTTTTTTCAACTGGGTTTGGGAACCAAATTTACTGAGACAAGTACAAGGAGAGATGAATACCATCATCCAGTTCTTTTCAGAAATCACAAATTCCTAAGCCTTATTAAATTGATTTAGAAGCTAGAAACAAAGATAGAAATCTTCTAAATTTATTTAATGAAGATTGCCTAAACCCTGATTCCCCAACCTGGAAAAGACGGTACATGCACACAAGCCCACAGGTCCACATATACTCACATTGCACAAGTGCACGCGCACTCTCCCACATGTGCCCGCACACACAGAGATATGGATCTATCTCACTTAGGAGCATAGATTTAATGTTTTTATTCATCAATTTGGACTATGTAGTGTTTAACGATATGTAGAAAATCTACCACATCCTGGTAGTTTTTCTTGTTATGAGAGGATAGTGTAATATTGAGAAATATTTTAGTATTTTAAGAATCTATTATATCACTAGGGCCAAGGAGGAGAAAACATATCATTTGAAATACTGGGGAAGAAACTCAAGAAATTCAGTCCATCTCTGACAAACAGTCCGTGGTCCTTCTTAGTGCTTGTCTTCAGCTGAGAAAATTGCGTTAAAACCCTTTACTACTACCTATCCACAATCCCTTATCTGAAACCCTTGGGACCAGATGTTGCAGAATTCATATACCATACTTTCCATAAGAGCCATAAGCAGGGTCTGGAATAGCACTGCTGAATCTAATAAAACAATATTTCCACAGAGAAACACAAATATTCATGCTGAGAAGGATAAATAAAGACTAAAAACAGCCTCCTGTCAGTTTGGGTCATGTTTTACGTGCACATGAGACAGGAAAAATAACTCTGGTTTTCATAGCCTTTGAGATTTCAGACTTACAGTAAGGGATTTTGATTCTAAAGTGTGTTTCTGTCAGTTCTTTTTGCATTTTTAAAAAGATTTTATTTACTTGTGAGAGAGAGAGAGAGAGAGAGAGAGAGAGCGAGAGCGAGAGCGAGCACAAAGCAAGGGGAGTGGCAGGCAGAGGGAGAAGCAGGCTCCTTGCTAAGCAGGGAGCCCGATGAGTGACTCGATCCCGCAACCCTGGGACCATGACCTGAGCCGAGGGCAGCCGCTTAACTGACTGAGCCACCCAGGCGCCCCTCCTTTTGCATTTTATATGTGTTTTTCCCCGCTATTTTTGGTAGATTTTCTTTTACTGAAGTATAACATACAAAGAGGAGAGAACACAAGTCATAAATGACAGCAATTTGATGACATTTCACAAAGTGAACACATGCATGTAACCACCACCGAGATCAAGATATACAACATTACTGGTGCCCCAGAAGCCTGTATTGCATCCTTCTCTAATCATTACACCTGACAGTTAACCACTCTCCTGACCTATGTCACCGTAAGGGTTTTTTGGGGCTTTTTAAAAACTCTCTACAAATAGAATTATCAATCATGTGCCTTTTTATGCCTGCCTTCTTTTGCTCGATGTTCTGATATTGAGATCTTCCCGTGTTGTTGCAGGTAGGGATATTTGCTGGTTTCATTCTCTACTATGAGTATACTACACTGTATTTATTCACTCAGCTGTTGATAGATGTTCGGATTGTTTCCAGTTCCTGACTGTCATCAGTAATGATGCCGTGAACGTTTTATTCATGTATTTTGGAGAACATGTTTGCACTTCTGTTTGATATATACATGGATTGTGTGGTAGCCAGAATTCCGTGATGATGCCCAGTGACCCTCGTCCTTGCCCAGTCTCCTCCCATTTCGTGTGGATGGAACCTGTGGACATGATGAGATATCACTCCCATGATGATGTGAAATTATATAGCAAAAAGGATTTTGCAGATGTAATTAAGGCCACAGATCAGTTGACCTTAAGACAGGGAGATTGTTTGGGGTGGGCGAGACCTAATCAGGGGAACACTGACAAGGGCCTAGGCCCCTCCCGAAAGAGAGAGTTGAGGCATGAGAGAGCTTGTTCAGGGGGCCACATGGTGAGGAACTGAAGGCAGCCTCTAGGAGACGAGTGCTGTCCCCGGCTGACAGCCAGCGAGAGAAAGGGGCCTCAGTCCTCCAGCAGCCTGGAACGGAATTCGGCTGACAACATGGATGTGTTTGGAAGGGGCTCTTCCCAAAAGCCTCCAGAAAGGGGCACAGCAAGTCCACTGCCATCTCACCCTGTGAGACCCAGAGCAGGAAAGCCAGTCACACTGGGCACAGACTTCTGACCTTCACAACTGTGAGCTAATAAATGGGGGTTGTTTTAAGCTGTTAGGAGCATGGTCATTTATTCCACACCAATAGGAAGCTAATACGGATTTTGGTACCTGAATGTGGGGTGCCGCCACTGCAAACAGCTAAAGATGTAAGCGTGGCTTTGGAACTGGGTAGTGGGTGAGGACTGGAGGCATTTTGAGGTGCACACTAGAGAAAGCCCTGATTGCCTCAGAAAGACTGTTAGTAGAAATCCGAACTTTTTTTTTTTTATTTGAAAAGATTCACTTAAAAAAGTCTTTTTTTTATTATGTTATGTTAGTCACCATACAGTACATCATTAGTTTTTGATGTAGTGTTCCAAGACTCTTTGTTTGTGTATAACACCCAGTGCTCCATGCAATACGTGCCCTCCTTAATACCCATCACCGGGCCAACCTACCCCCCCACCCCCCTCCCCTCTAAAACCCTCAGTTTGTTTCTCGGAGTCCACAGTCTCTCATGGTTCGTCTCCCCCTCCGATTTCCCCCCCTTCAGGGAGGACATTAGGATAAGAAATCTGAACTTTAAGGACATCGCTGGTGAGGGCTCAGAAGGAAGCGAGGGACTCGTTATTGGAAACTGGAAGAAGGGGGAATCCCTGCCATGTAGTGGCAGAAAGTTTAACAAGATTGTTGCCTGCGGTTATGTGGAAAGAAGAAAATATAAATGACAAACTTGGCTATATGGCTAAGGGAGAGGTTGGACGTAGCATAATTTGGATAGCATAATAGGAAAAACCTAGATTGCCTTGAGCAGAGTGTTAGGGCAGATCTGGAATTTAAAAACCAAGGATTATTCTAGGCTTTGAAACTTTATCAAAGAATTCTGGGGACGCCTGGGTGGCTCAGTTGGTTAAGCGGCTGCCTTCGGCTCAGGTCATGATCCCAGGGTCCTGGGATCGAGTCCCACCCACATCGCGCTCTTTGCTCGGCGGGGAGCCTGCTTCTCCCTCTGCCTCTGCCTGCTACTCTGCTTGCCTGTGCTCTCTCTCTCTCTGACACACACACCAAAAAAATAATAAAAATAAATAAATAAATAAATAGATTTTTAAAAATCTAAAAAAAAGAAAGAAAGAAAAAAGAATTCTGGCTGTTGTTCTCCCAGCTGGATTTCTAAACTGCTTTGGGACTCTAATTCCTTTCTGCCTTCCTATCCCTGCCCCCCTTTTCAAACCAGACTGTTCTAGCTGTTATCCTATGCCCATCCCACCATTGTGTGTTGGGAAAGATAGCTTGTCTGTCACTTTAGTGTCACCAGTCCTCAGTTGGAGAGGGATTGTGCCCCGGGAGTTGTACTGCATGGATTATACCCGGGAACCTCATCCATGCCTGATCTGGATGACTAGGATGATGAGATTCTGGACTTTGAGCTGTGCAGTTTCGATGAGCTCTTAGACTTGAGCTGTTGCCATAATACCATGAGAAACTTGGAGACTGTGGGATGGAGTGAGTGAATTTTGTATGTGGGACAGACTGGATCACTGGGGGCCAGAGGGTGATATACTGTGGTAGGCAAAGTTCTAAGAGGACTCCAAGTGACCCTCAACCTTGTATAATCCCCTCCCGTTCAGTGTAAGAGGAGCCCATGAATATGATCAGATATCACTCCTGTGATGATTATGTTACATTATGTGGGAAAAGAGATTTTGCAGCTGTATTAAGGTCCCAAACCGGTAGACCTTCAAATAAGGAGCTCATCCTGGGTTGGCCAGCCCCAGTGAGGCGAGTCCTTAAAATGGGCCCCTCCTGAGAGACTCAAGCATGAGAAGGTATCTGGAGGGGTCCATGTGGCAAGGAACTGCAGGCAGCCTCTAGGAGCTGAGAGTGGGACTGAGTTCTGCCAATAACCCAAATGAGCTTGGCAGTGGACTTCTCCTCAGAGCCTCCACAAAGAAACACAGTCTGCCCAACACTTGATTTCACCCTGTGATACACCGAGCAGAGAACAAAGGCATGCCACACATGGACTTCTGACCTACAGAACTGTGAGCTAATTAACAGACATCGTTTTTAAGTCGCTGAGTTTGTGGTACTTTGTTAATGCAGGAATAGACCATTAATACAGATGGCATTGCTGGGTTATAGAGAATGTACATGTTCAGCTTTGATAGATAGTGCCAGTTTTCCAAAGAGGTGGTACTAATTTACACTTGCACCAGCATTAGAGAGTTCCTCCATATCCTCACCTAATCTTGATATTGTTAGTTGTCTTGGCTATTCTGATAGATGTTTCGTCAGGGATTTTATTTCATTTATTTTTTCAAAGACTATTAATTTATTTAGAGCGCGTGCATGGAGAGGGGGGAGGGGCGGAGGGAGAGGGGGCGGGGGGGGGGGAGAGAGAGAGAGTCTTAAGCAGACTCTGCCCTGAGCGTGGACCCCAGTGCTTGGGGCTCCATCTCACAACCCTGAGATCTCGACCCGAGCCCATACCCAAGAGTCCGAGGCTTAACAGACTGTGCCACCCAGGCATCCCACCTCACTGGGATTTTAATGTGCATATCCTTGGTGACTGAGGATGAGTAGCTTTTTATTTGCTCATCGGTTAGTTAGTTGGATGTCCTGTTTTGTGAAGGTCCTGTTCAAATATTGTGCCAGTTTTTCATTGCATTGTCTTTTTTCCATCTTGATTTTAGGAGGTTTTATATCCCGAATACCAGACGTCCATGAAATACACGTGTCGCAAGTACCTTTCTCCCATTCTGAGGTTTATCTTTTCATTCTCTAAATGTATCTTTTGATGAACGAAGTCCTTATTTTGATGAAGTCCAAATTTTGTCATTAGTGCCTTCTGTGTGCTGTTTCCACTATCTTTCCCTATCCCAAGGTTATAAAGATTTGTTCATAATGTTATTTTCAATAAGCTTTAACTTCTGGAGTTAATTTTTGTGTATGGCATATGTTAGGGGCCAAAGTTAATTTTTTCCACGTGGATGGATATCCAGTTAGTCCAGCTCCACTTAGTTAAAAGACCATTCTTTCCCCAGAGCACTCTATGTGGCACAGTTGTTGTAAATGTGGTGACCCTGCTTGTGTGAGTCTGTTCGTGGACCCTTCTCTTTGTGTCTTTGGCCTGTTTGTCTATTCTTGTGCTCATACCACACTATCTTGTTACAGCGTCATAGTTGGTCTTACTATCTGGCTGTGAAAGTCCTGAAAAGTCTTGTTTTTTGTTTTAGGTGGCTTTGGCTGTTCTTGGATCTTTGTTAGCCATATATAATTTAGAAGCAGTTTGCCAATTTCCGTTTTCAAAAGAAAAAAAAAAAACCGCTGGGAATTTGATTGGGAATGCATTGAATCCATAGATCATTTTCACAAGAATTCTCTCTTCCATTCACTTTCATACTGTTGTCTTCCAGTATGTTGTCTTCCAATACATAAACATGACATGTGCCTGATTTATGTAGGTTGTCTTTAATTTCTCTCGGAAGTGCTATCTGTGGGCAGAGGTCTTGGGACTCCTTTGTTAGATTTGTTCCTAGGTGTTTCTTTTCTGATGCTGTAATAGATGGCATTTAACATTTTTTTTCTCCTTGTAATTTTAACGCCAGTATATAGAAATCCAATTGTATTTTGTAAAATTGACCATATATCCAGCAACCATGCTAAATCATTTATTAATTATAATATCAGATATGTATACTTTTTGAGATTTTTAATGTAAACAATCTGTTGTGTCTCTTTTCTTTCTTTAAGCGCTGAGAAAACGACTCCCAGAGACTCCGAGCAGACATGCATCTCATTGATACGGGAGAATATCGACGGGGGAATGCCCATTCCTAAACCAGTCACTGGAAGGGTGATGAGATTACTATGACCTGGTTAGTCAACCACACTGTCCTGTATAATCAGATACATTGCATTGTGGGCCACGGTTTTTCTTTATTTTAACCAAATACGTAAATACTTGGAAATGAAGCCTTTCATCAGAAAGGTAAAAATCAGGAGATTGATGATGATGGATTGATACTGGTGGAATGTCCCTCCCCATACATGAACTGAAATTATAGAGTTCTTAAGGTACATCATTTCTTAAGCAAAGACTGATATGGTTCATATTTGAAAACTGTTTTGTGCATTGTGAAGGAAGAATTAACTCTTAAAATGAAGTCGTTTACTTCATATATACCCTTCTGGTGATTATAAAATATAAAGTTACCACAGAAAATTTAACACATACACATACCAAACTTTTAACAATAGCTATTGATCACTGACAGGATTGACTGTGATTTAAATTTTGTTTTAAACTTTTCCAAATTATCTAAATACCCCACCACAGGGTTTGTCGACCTTGACACTACCGACATTTGGACCAGATAATTGTTTGTTGTAAGAGGCTGGCTTGTGCATTCAGGGATTTTAAGCAGCATCCCTAGTTTTGATCCACTGGATGGCAGTAGCATCTCCCCTTTCCTCAAGTTGTCATAAACAAAAATGTCTCCAAACATTGTCAAGGGCCCCGTGGAGGGCACCGTGCCCCTGGATGAGCACCATTACTCTATAGTAAATGAGATTTTACTATACATTGAATTCTAGGTATATGTAATAGATAGATAGATAGATAGATAGATAGATAGATAGATAGATAGATAGATACAACAGTATATTCAGAATATAATTTTTATTTGCATAACATAGCCATTTTCCAATAGCATTAAAAGTTCTTCAAAAACATCTCACAAACTCTACATAAGTTTATTCTGTAGACCATCCAGTATCCTGCCAGAAATTTAGGTGGTTTCCATTTTTTTTTTAAACAAGTGACACCACAATAATCACTTCTGATCAAATAACATTGTGGTTTTATATTATGTATATTTCTTCAGAATCAATGCCTAGAAGAGGAATCATAGCATCAAATGGATTTCATGTTTATATATGTCTTGTCAAACTTCCATCTGGAAAGGTGCTCTGAATGTAGAACCCCATCCAGTAGCATATGAGAGAGCCTGGTTTCTTACAACGGCTTAAATCATAATTAAACACTAAATATTAGTTGCTTTCCAGAATGCCAATATCTGTATTTTTCTGAATGCAAGAGTAATCTATGCTTGTTGAGAACATTTAGAATATAAAGTATGAGGCAAACAAAACTTACTCTTCCAGGGATGCCTGGGTGGCTCAGTCAGTTAAAAGTGGCTGCCTTCGACTCAGGTCATGATCCCAGGGTCCTGGGATTGAGTCCCGCATCGGGCTCCTTGCTAAGCAGGGAGCCTGCTTCTCCCTCTGCCTGCCACTCCCCCTGCTTGCTCGCTCGCTCTCTCTCTCTCTCTCTCTCTCTCTCTCTCTGCCAAATTAAAAACAAACAAACAAAAACCTTACTCTTCCAGATCTTTTTTCCCCATTGAGAATCACTGATTCCCACAGTGTCCCCAATCTGCAAGTCTTCCCAATTCCAGGAAGTGGCCCCACCATCCACCCAGATACTATGGCCAAAATCTAAGAGTCCCCACTGATTGGTGTTCTTTGCTCATGATCTCACATGAGCAAAACTCATTCACGTTTTCCCAGCTGAGGCCTCAGACAACAACATCATAGAGCAGAGATGAGCCATCTGCCCTCTGCCCTGTCTGAATTCTAGCTCTACAGGATGCCTGAGCATGATCAAATGGTCATTGTTCCATGACACTAAGTTATGGAGTGGTAGATGCGCAGAACACATTCTCTTCATTTAAGCACATCCTCTATTTCCTCAGTATTTCATTTTCCATATTCCATTCCATCTTATTTATATTTGTTGTCTATTCCACCCTTTATAATTTGTGTTCCATATTTCATTCCCAGTTTCATTCCATTTGTTGCTATTCCATCCTGGGACTTTTAAGTCCATCATGCAAATTTCATACTCCATTGATTTCATGACCTTGCATATTCTATTCCATCGGTTTCCTCCCCATTTTCCTTAATATTTTACTTCACTGTATAATCCACTCCATTCTTTTTCTCATATAACGTTACTTATATATTTTCTCATTCCACACGCCATCAGATATTTATTTCCATTCCCCTTTCCATTCCATTTTCCCCATTATATTCCATTCAGTTTCCATCCTGTTCAATTTTCCATTCCAAATCCTGTTTAAGTCCCTATTCCATCCCCCATTTCATTCCAGTTTCCACTGCAGTTAGTCTCCACTTCCTCCCGTTCTGCATTCCATTTCGAATCCATTTTCCATTCCATATTATTTAACACTCCAAATACCATTCCATTCTACTTTGCATTGTGTTTCACTCCAGTTGCTCCTCCGGTCCAGTAAGCATCCCATTCCATTCGGCCGAAATTGTTAGAACAGTGACTTTCAGGAGAACATCTTGCTAATATTTTGATCAAAGAATTACAAATGTGCATGGCCTGCGCCAAGAATTGCTTCATCTGGGACTCTATCCATAGCAAGGGCACAACTGAAGATATGAACAATTTTTAGTAAGAAGGATGTACCTCACAGTGATGTGTTATAGAGGGTGAAAAGTTGGTTGGTATTGGAATGTTTGAAGATGTAAGCTTCTGGTATAAATGGGAGTATTTTGTACTTAAAAATGGCCTTGTGGAAATTTACTTATTGACATGGAGAGAGAGTTTTCTGGACCCAAAAAAGCAGGTGACCGAACAGTATCTATGGATAAGTGATTCCATTTCGTAAAATAAACTATGTGTAACTTGCCTTACAGGTGTGCCAGAATTTAGGTGCTAGCTTTCTTACATTTGCATTTCTGTTTTGGTTTGGCCTTCTGTAAATGCAGCCCTTCTGTAATAATGACTAAAAACCTGATCTAAATATTGGACTTCAAGCTTGTGCATCATGGCATATTTGTATTAACAGAAACTAGAGAGTAGGTCAAACAAATGAATGTACGTTCATCAGTGGATTACTATGCAGCCCATACAAATGTTGATGCATATTTAAGGACAGTATCATCCTTAATCCCAGGCAACCCCAGTCTGTGTTCAGGGGGCAAGGTAAGGAGAAGCATCCTACTGGAAAATTCTAAATCCGTCTCTGGTGCGTGGCAGCCGTGCTGAACATCCCGAGCCCAGGCAGTGTGGGCCCCATCTCTTTTGTTGCCTTCAGGCTGCTCTCCAACCCTACAGCCCACTAGAGCCCTGTGTGGGGTCATTCAGAGGCCGGGAGGAGTTCCGGGACAGTCTCTTCTAGAGTCACACGTAGGCCCAGTGTCCTGTCGGGATTCCAGGAGGGATGCCCAGCTCAGCGGTTATCTCCTGTTGGCCAGTGTGGTATTTCTTTCAAGCCACTGCTTGAAAGTTTCACCACTGGAGTGGTGCTGACAAGCTAAACTGATTTGGGGTGACTCAAAGTGTCTATACAGACAGCATCGCCGCCCCTGCCCGGCCCAGGTATGGAAGGGGAATTCACATCGTGGAGCCAGCAGCAGCGGTCCCCAGAACCGCGGAGCACACGGTCTGGTTTGGCGCCAGATGGAGCTAGGTTGGCTCGCTCCCTTTAAGACGAGAGTCACGTGACAATCAGTCGACCAGTCAGAAGCGAAAATCCGACCAGGACACGCCCATCCTCCTCACTCCTTCCCCCGGAGCGCTACTCGGGCGGCGTCTGCAACCACGCTCTCGCGTCTCTGAGGGAGAACCTAGCATTATGGCCACCCTGTCATCCGACGAGAAGGCGCGGAAGCAACCGCAGGGTGAGGTGCCCATAGGGCCGAAGAACGAGGTCGCCCCAGCCCCCGGCGACGCCCATCCCGGTGTCGGCAACCCCGATCCCGATGCCTCGGTGCCCTCGGTCTCGGTCTCCAGCGGTCTTTCTCCATCGGGTGGTGGCGCCCCACACAGCGGCACGGCAGGTTCCTCTGCCTCCGCCCTGGCCGCTGTCGGCGCCATTTCGATCAATGGCGAGGGCCCAGAGCTGCCCTCCACGGCCCGTGTGCAGGAGAGGGAGCGTGCTGACCTCCAGGGCCGCCGCAGTCCCCACGCCGAGCTGAGATGTTTGGTGCCTGGGGCGGGCCAAGGTTTCCAGGCTTCACACGCGGGCGGCGTGGGCGCCGTGGTGCAAGCCATGAGGGGAGTTGGCCAGGCCAGCGGGCCTCCGACCCTGCGCACGAGCCCGGGGAAAGGCCGTGGGAGGAAGCAGCCCGGCCGCGAGGGGGCTGCCCAGGCTCAGAAGCCTCCATGGCGGCGCTGTCTGTTTCCTGGGCTTCTTGCGCCTCAGTGCCCCGTGCCTTTGCCGCCATCTTCTCCGGGGTCGCAGCCCAGCGGCCGCCGCCGTTCTCGGGCTTCTCCGTGGAGTCAGGCATCCCAGCCAGGCCCTGCCCTCCGAAGTCAGGCTCGAGCACCAGGCCCAGCTCTCCGCAGTCAAGCAGCCAGGCCAGGCCCTGCCCTCAATGGCCGCGCCACCCCGCCAGGCATTGGTGATCTCAGCCGTGAATCTGAGCCAGGCCCTGCTCGCCGCCGCCGCCATGCACCTGAACCAGAGCCTGTTCGCCGCCGCCGCCGCCGCGCACCCCAGCCAGGCCCTGCTCTCCGCCGCTGCCGCCGCCGCCGCCGTCGCCGCCGCGGCCGCCGCGCGCCTGAGCCAGGCCCTGCTCGGCGAAGGTGCACCACTCCGCCAGGCCCAGCCCCTTCTAGCTACACCACCCCGCCACGCCCTGCCCCTCGGAGCTGCACCACCCCGCCACGCCCTCCTCTCCGCGGGCAAGCCCCCAGGCCAGGCCCTGCCCATCGAAGCTACACCGCTCCACCAGGCCCTGCTCTCCGCAGCCAAGCGCCGGGGTCGGGCCCGGCTCTGCGCAGCCACGCGCCCGCGTCCGGCCCGGCTCTGCGCAGCCACGCGCCCGCGTCCGGCCCGGCTCTCCGCAGCCACGCGCCCGCGTCCGGCCCGGCTCTCCGCAGCCACGCGCCCGCCTCCGGCCCGGCTCTCCGCAGCCACGCGCCCGCCTCCGGCCCGGCTCTCCGCAGCCACGCGCCCGCGTCCGGCCCGGCTCTCCGCAGCCACGCGCCCGCGTCCGGGCCGGCTCTGCGCAGCCACGCGCCCGCGTCCGGGCCGGCTCTGCGCAGCCACGCGCGCGCGTCCGGCCCGGCTCTCCGCAGCCACGCGCCCGCGTCCGGGCCGGCTCTGCGCAGTCACGCGCGCGCGTCCGGGTCGGGCCCTCCTCTTCGCAGCAATGCATCCGCACAAGGCCCTGCTCGCCGCCGCCGCCGCCGTCGCCGCCGTGCCACCCCACCAGGTCCTGCTCTTCGTAGCCCCACAACTAGGCCTGGCCAGGCCCTCCGCCGCCCCGCCGCCCCGCCAGGTCTGGCTCGTAGCAGTCCTGCGTTCCACCCAGCTCCTCTTCGCTGCAATGGTGCATCCTGTCGAGGCCCTGCTCTCCACAACAGCGCTACCGGGCCAAGCCTTGCCCTCGAAATCCACGCCTCCCCTCCAGGCCCTACTCTCCGCAGCAGCCTCGAAGCCAGTCCAGGCCCTGTTCTCCGGAGCCACGCCTTCACACTGGGCCCTGTCCTTCGGAGCCATGTTACCCAGCAAAGATCAGCAGTTCGCAGCCTCCCTTCTCCGCCCGGGCTAGCCGCCCAGAGCCCTTCTCCCCCTGGGTTCGCCTTAAGAAGGCTGGTCTTCCGCAGCAGCTCAAATTCACCGGATCCTGAGGTCCTGTGCTTTGCCTCCCAGCCTGGTCCTGCCATCCACGCGAGTTCCTCCTCACCATCCTCTCTTGGCGCGTTCTCTTGTCTCTTCCCTAGGCAGTATAGTGAGAGTTTCTCCTCCTCCTCCCCTGGGTCCCCGGGCCTGGGCCCCTGCCCCTCCCCCGCTGGATGTTCTGTTCTGACCTCCTCTTCGTCCTCCCGTGGGTTTTGTGGCCTGGGCTCCATCTCCACCCCTAGCCCTGCTAGCATTAGGCGTGCCTTGCTGCCAGCACTTGATGCCCTAAGCCCTGTCTCTCCAGGAGAGCAGGCTGAAATAGGGAGCACACCTTACCCGCCTACACCTCCTATGCTGTGACCCTCCATGAGCGTCCTCGTAAGACCCAAAAAAGGAACCCGCATCTACCCACTGTCCGAAATGGGCTGCCTGCCCTGCAGTTACCTGTGAGGTTTCCAAGTTTTGTGAGCCAGCAACCAATGTCCTGAGTTTTGAAACTTCCTCTCCCCAAGACTCCACCACCCAGCACTTACCTGCTGCTGGCCCTTGATTCCAGGGCCCCTTCTCCCTCAAAAGGGCCGGCCTGCCTTTGCCCCTGAATTGAGGTTCCCCTTTTCCCAGGTTGCCACTTATACAATGAATTTTTGATGAATAAAGTTAAAGTGTTGACTTTATTGTGTTTTATTTTTTAATGTACTGTGGGTTTTGACCGAGGTACAACGGTTT
>JAPYYM010003430.1:0-11163 GCA_028534135.1 Potos flavus
GGGTATTGAGGAGGGCATATATTGCATGGAGCACTGGGTGTGGTACATGAACAATGAATCTTGGAACACTGAAAAAATAAAAGTAATTGGAAAAAAAAAGAAAATGAAATGGGCCAAGAATTAAGTGGAAAAAAAAGGAAAAAACAAATTCAATAAAGCTTCAGGATACAAAGTCAATATACAGAGACCTGTTTCATTTCTTCCTTTAAAAGATTTTATTTACTTATTTGACAGGGAGAGAGCATGAGCACAAGCAGAGGAAGCAGTAGAGGGAGAGAGAGAAGCAGGCTCCCCACTGAGCAGGGAGCCTGATGCAGGGCTCCATCCCAAGACCCCAGAATCATGACCTGGGCAGAAGGCAGATGCTTCACCAATGGAGCCACCCAGGTGCCCCAACTTGTTGCGTTTCTATATACTGAAGACAAACTTTCACAAAGAGAAACTAAGAAAGCAATGCCATTTACAATTGCATGAAGAAAAAAAGTCTAGGAATAAAAGTAACCAAGAATGAGAAAGACCTGGAACACTGAACACATGGTGGAAATGAAAGGAAGCACATGTGTGTGTTACTTGTGAACGTATGGGGTGAATGTATGGGTCAAAGAAACAGAAGACGACACAAATAAATGGAAGCAGACACCATGCTCAGTAACTGGAAGAGTTAATACTGTTAACGTGTCTACCACACCCAAAGCAATCTACAGATGTGATGAAATCCCTATCTGAATTCCAATAGCATTATTCAAAGAAATAAAAGACAGTTATAAAATTCATATGGAATCACAAAGGACCCCAAATACCGAAAGCAGTCTGGAGAAAGAAAGCTGCAGTCACCATACTCCTGGATTTCAAGCTAGATTACAAAGTCGTAATCATCAAAACAGTATGGTACTGGCATAAAAACACACACAGGTCAATGGAACAGAATAGAAAGCTCAGAAACTAACCCACACTTATATGGTCTTAACTTACAACCCAGGAGCAGAAAATAGACAATGCGGAGAGGACTGTCTCTTCAGTGAACGGTGCTGAGAAAAATGGACACTAAATGAAGAAGAATGTAACTGGATAACAACACCGTACACAAAAATTTTAAATAGATGAATGACTTGAACATAAGACCTGAATCCATAAACCTCCGAGAAGAAAACACAGGTACTAAGTTTCTCGACATTGCTTTTGATGAAGTCTTTAGATTGGACATCAAAAGCAAAGGCAATAAAAGCAAAATTAAACGAGTGGAATGACATCAAACTGAAATCTTCTGCATAGCAAAAGAAACCATCAAAAACTTAAAAGGCAACCTACCCAATGAGAAAAAAAATCTGCAAATCGTATGTGTGAGAAGAGGCTAATATCCAAAATACACAAAACATACATACGAATCAAAACAAAAACCATATAAAAAATGGGGAGAATATGTGAATTAGATACTTTTCAACGATAACATACAAGTGGCCAACAGACACAGAAGTTGTTCAACATCACCAATTGTCATCAGGAAATGTAAGTCAAGACGGGTGTCAGATGTCACCTCAAGGCCATTGTCCCAGAGACAGACACTAGGTGTGGTCAAGGGTGTGTAGATGAGGGGACCCTATGCGCTGTTGGTGGGAACATAAATTTGCCACAGTGGCAAACAGTAGGGAGGTTCCTGAAAAAACAAACACAACTACCACATGACCTAGTAATTGCTCTATTGAGTATTTTTTGGAGAACACAAAAACACTACCTCAAAAAGAGAGATGCACTCCCATGTTCACTGCAGCACTATTCACAATAACCAGACATGGAAACATAGACCTGGGAGCATCATGCTAAGTAACTCAGACAGAGAAAGACAAACGCCAGATGCTCTCATGTACATTCCACATGGAAACAAAAACATACTGAACGCATACATACTGAGAACAGATTGGTGGTTGCCAGATTCGGAGATGGGGGTGCGGGAAATGGATGAAGGTGGTCAAAGGCACAATGTTTGAGTGATAAAATCTGTAAGTCATGGAATGTTCTGTGCAGCATGGAGACTAAAGCTAACCCTGCAGGATGGGGTACAGGTTCCCCCACTATTTGAAAGTACAGTGTTCCTAGGAAATGTTACACTACAGAAATGGTGTAAAGAAGGAATTACCATTAAATTACACAGAAAAATTAGTGAGCATGCTCGAACTCCCTTCCTAATGGATGCCCAAAATAAATGGAGATAAAGCACAGCAGATGCTCACAGACACAATTCAAAGTGCTGGTGGCTGGACACAGAGTGGTTCCCAGGAAGAAGCTGGTTGGGGTGCACGCCGCCTCTGTAGTGGGTCCCCACAAAACAGATGCTGAATGTGATGCTCACTTTTCAACTTTTTTCCTAAGAGGAAAATCCTCTTCACGTTTCTTCCTGTTACTGAAGCTGGGTAATAATATAGATCTTTCAAAAGAGCCAAGTGTCTTACCATGAACTTTGAAAAAAGTGGGGGAGACTTGTACTTGAAAGTTGCTGAGGGAATAGATGTTAAATGTTCTCCCAGACACAAACATCAGAAGATCCACCTTGAAAGGCATCTTCCTCAGCATGTGGAACACGGAATACCTCCTACCCCCAGAAACTTCCTCCTTCCCCCTCGCTTGGGGCAACCAACAAGACCTGGGAGTTACCTCAATTCCTCCTTTCTCCCATTCCCAATATCTAAGCCATTGGCAAATCCTGTGAACTCCATCTTCAAAATGTACCCAGAATAGCACTAACCCCTCCTTCTAAGGCCACCTGTCCAGTCCACACTGGAGCCCATCTCTTGCCTGAGTTCCTATAAAAGCTTCATCATTGACGTCCCTTGCCCATCCTCAACCCTGTGTCATCTGTTCTTAACATTGTAGCCAGGATGGCCCAGTGAAACAGGGTCCCGTGGGGTCACAGCCCTGCAATGGCTTTCTGTCACCCTACTGTCATCTCCCTGAGGTCATGTCCTAAGGCGTCTTCTGCAGCCACAGGACTTTATTGCTGCTCCTGCCCCAAGGCCTTTGCACATGCTTTCCCTTCCATTTATAATGCTCTTGATGTGATATTGCTCACCTTCTTTAGATCTTGACTCAAATATCACCTTCCTAGTGAAGTCCCACCTGGCCCCTAGGTAAATAGCAAGCACCACCACCACCTCCCCTTCAGCACCCCAGCCCTGTCTCCTGCTTTATATTTCCAGAACAGTTATCACAGTCACCAGGCCATCTCGGCAAGGGGGAAATGGAGCCCTATGCAGATGGTTTCACCTCTGACTCCCTCCAATTTCCTAGTCCAGAGCCTGGGGTGAAAGGTGACCGGAGCTCTTGCGCAGCCAGGATGCCTGGGCCAAGGGGCCCACCTACTGTACCCTCAACACCACCAGGAAAATGAGCCATAAGAAGAATCCACTTGACAATGAAGCCTGAAACCAGACATCTTCCTCAATTACAGGTGAGCACACATTCTCCCCTTGCCCGATGTGTTCATCTGAGAAAGCTGAGCACAGAAGCATCCCAGGGCCCAAATATCCCTCTGGCCAGGTCCTGGGAAACAGACATCTCTCCTCCCTGCACCAGCCTCCTGTGATTGACGTCCGGCGTCCTCCTGTGTCTGGGCAGAGTGGGGCACCTGTCCCTCTTTCCTGGGACATCATCACAAACCAGGCTTTGCTGCAGAGTTTTCAGGAAAGAACCTGCAGCAGCATCAGCAGGCTGCCCAGATTCGGCCTCAGTCTTACACGTCAGGCCCCATGCAGAACTGGAGCTTCATGGAGACTGGTGTGCTGTGTGGCCTTGAAACCTAACGGCAGGAGCTGAGATTTCAATTCCAAATGAAAACTGGCCTCTTCCACACAGCACAGGAAAGTGGAGGATTTCTCAGGGGTGTGGCTCTGGAAGAAGTGCTTCTGATGGCTGAATTGACAGACACCAGGCAGAGGACACCTGCTGAGCCTCATCTGAGGAAGCAAGGGGCACCTGGGCAAGAATTGATAATGCTGCCTGTGGGCTGCTTCCCACCAAGCCCCCTGCTGGGCCAAGGGCTTGAAAATCAAACAGGAAGCAACTTTCATATCACATCTGCAGCAGGAGGGCTGGCCAGGGAGCAGAGCCCTGTCCCTGGAGCAAGATGGCTCGTGCATCAAAAGCAATGGCCCACCTTGGCCTCACAATCCCCCAGCTATCTGCTCTGACTACCCTGCCAGGCTCAGACCTGCTTACATGGTGAGTCATAAGACCTAGAGACTTCTTTCCACCCCAGCTCAATGCTACTCACAGAGAAGCAAACTCCAACCTCAGAAATGTGTTCATCATTAGCTCTGGAATTCCCTGAGTTTGTCTACACTGGCCCACCCAGGTGTCCCATCCAGATCATTCCTCAAGTGCCCTAGGGTTTCAAGCCACCTTCGAGCTCCCCTTAGAAAGGCAGGAACTGGTCTGAGTAGGAAGACCAGCCAAGTGACTCTATGTGCTGGGAACTCAGACAACATCCTCTCTGAACACCAACACTTCCAAGTCCAAGCTTCCAACCCTCACTCACTGGGCATGGAGCACCACATCAGCAAGGACACTGCTCTTTCAAATCTCTTGTCTCCCATTCCTTAAAATCGGAAATCAAGCTCCAGTCACCACTCTATTTTCCCTTCAGAGGAGTAAGGAAAAGGATAGAATAAAACACTATGTGTCCAGAGCACAATTCCATCAAAATAGAATTCCTTGGTCTTTCTTATACGGGCAGCCCTACGTTACCCATAGTAATGAGAGATACCACAAGTTTAATCATCACATATATATTTGACCTTGTGTTTTTCCTTTTGATATTTGTATCTCAAAGACAATGTCTATATTGCTTTCTTAAAATAACAATAATAATAATGACGTGGTCACGCAAAGGTCTGGATCTCCATCACCAGAAACATGGCTCTGGTTCAGATAAGGATGAAGACACAACCTCTTCCCATGAAGCGGAGCCCACACCCTCAGGGATCCTGACACGCCTCATGGGTGACGAGTTCCTTTGCTCCATGGAATTGTCTGAGTGCAAAGGATACAGGTACCCTCCAGGGTTCATTCTGTTTTCTTCATAAATTCCCCAGTTCAAGTCACAAGTGATTCACCGGGTCAAGGTTTCAGAGCCCAGGATAAGGCACCAGGTGAGCAGCACCCCACCCACCCTGCTGGGGAAGGCTAACAGGGGCTTGGATTCCATTGGGAGCACAATGAGACACTCCCTGGACTCCTAAACAACCTACAATCCTCCTCCATTTCTCCCCCTCACAAATGGCACTGCACCCTGTTACAGCTCTGAGGCTGTGCTTTACTTTAAAAAATCGTTTCTAATACCAGAAACTGGTTCACAGAAGAGAAAAACATGAACCCCCACAAAGGATTTTTGAATATTTCGGAAGATTGTTTTCCCATTGTTTAATTAAAACAGGAAATAAAAACACACAGATAGCCCCTTCCACTAGCAGGTACGATTCACTGTGGTGACTTAAAGAAGAGCAGGAAATAAAAGAGTAACAGACATTCTGATGACCTGTCATTTCTATAATCAAAGTTTTGAAACTTTACACACATGCAAAGAAAGAAGCACAAACAAATGTCTCAGCCTGGCAACTCAGAGAAGTCTGAATTGGAGTGACAGGCACAGACAATGAGGTTGTGTGTGTTGGGTGAGCCTGGTGGCTCAGAAGACGGTGCTCTGCCAGCTCTCCATCTGTGCCTCAAATGTCCTCAGCCAGGAATCTGTTCACAAACCTCACCTGTCACAACTGTCACACGGGAGACCCACAGCCACCCCTGGAGCCTGCCCTGCCCACACCCTCCTGCAGAATGCACTCAGCTCTCCTCTGGGACCCCTGTCAGCTTTACCCAGAACTGGAACTCCCTTGTCTGCTGCAAAGCTCCAGGACTCCCCCCACCTTCTTCCAAAATTACACTGGCCCGAGGCTTTAATGAGAAAAGTAAAAGGCTACCTAATGGATGGTTAACACCTACTTTCCTCTTCTGTCATATTTCTCTCAATTACCTTCCTAACTGCAAACTGTAAGTAACATATCAATGGAACATGAACATGCTCTGAGATCTGAATCTTTCACTCCAGCCTTTTGAGGACTCCTTGTGCAATAAAATACCATATCCCATGACAGGGGGGTTTAAAACTATTATTTACAGAATAATATAGCCCAAATCACCTCATTTTCAGTTGCTCTTCATTAGGCAGAAAGCTTCTGTGTAAAAAGCCTTTCCATAGATATTACCTGCCAGCAATTTCATAAGGAGGAAACAGAAACTCTGTGGGATGACTTGCCTCACCCAGAGTCAGGCAAGCAGTTCCAGAACTCACCCCAGGGCTCCTGACGCCAAGCCCCTTGAGACCACCTGCATGCCTCTATCCAGGTGAATTCCCAAAGACTCTCCTTCTGACTCTACCACCAAAGAGACTACAGAGAAAATACAGCACATCAAAATATCTAGATGATACATTTAGTAAAACTAGAAAGTGAAGCTCGACTTTTAAACAGTAAAAGCCTACTTCAAATAATTTTTAATTTTCCCTCGACCCTAATTGTAACTCTTTTTTTATTGTAACTCTTTTCATAAAAGACTAATCAATTATGAAACATCACCTTTGACAAATGACATCATTAATGTCTGTACCTGACAACAAAAAGCCACCTAACTCTAGATGTTGGCCACTCAACCATATCCTAGGCCCAACCAAGTAACTGTTAGATAAGGGAAAGAATTATATGTTAAAAACACACAAAGAGTAAATTTCACCTCCCCTTTCTAATAAGTGATTTCCTAGGAAACAGATGTTCAGGTTACCTTTTGTAAGCAATAAATGAACAAAGAAAACAGTATTCCCAGCAGTGTTCTACCTGTAGGGAAGCTGAGTAACTCTTGCACACAATCTAGATTGCTGACAGCTACTTCAGTTTTACTTCATGGCTCAACTAGAGGAAAGAGAAAAGCCCAGGAGGTTTTGCATTAATGAGAACTTTTACCTCCACTCCTGACATGGATGTGGCATTGTGCCCAATGTATCTGCTTCTTTCTCAGAACACTGACATCCTGAGACAAGCTGTATGACTGACTCAGACGCTGATGTTCAAAACTTCTGATCTCATGGAGCCAGAGCAGAGAAGTGTTGTCAGGTGGGCATAAGTAGGCACCTGCAAACTATGGCCTGCACACTTGCTTCAGTTTCTGGGAGAAAAGGAAACACATACTTGTCCTTAAGTAGTAATTATCTTCATTCGAAAGTAGACCAACGACATTGTCTTTTTTGGAAAGGTGAAATTACTCTTCCAAACGAACACCTCACCTCATCTGTTCCTCATGCAACTTCAGTGGGGCCTGGTTAGGGTTAGGGTTAGGGTTAGGGTTAGGGTTAGGGTTAGGTAATGAAAGTCCATTACCACCATGCCTGGGGACATGGGGCACAATGCTGAAGTTGGGGGACTGCTCTGGGGCTTGTGACCACACCTGTGCCTGGGAGGGCAGGAACCTGGAAGACCCTCGTGCATGACACTGACAGCCCATTTGCACCATCCCCGGGGGACAGGGTGCACAGTGCTGAAGCTGGAGGACTTCTCTGGGGATTGTTAGCACCACACCAGTGCCTGGGGGAACAGGGACCTGGAGGACCCTCCTGCATGATCCTGACAGGCCATTACCACCCTCGCTGAGGGACAGGGGGCACAATGATGAAGTTGGGGGATGGCTCTGAGGCTTTCTGCCACAATACCTGTGCCCGAGAGAAGAGTGGACACCCTGCTGAACTCAGAGTGCTGCTCAAAGTCCGTAACCTGCACTGTGCCAGGGGATAGAGGGCACACCACTGAAGTTGGGGACTGTGTGCCATCCTTAGGTGCACTCTTTCCGGGGAATACAGGAAACCCTGGCATGTCTTCAGCCCATCCCACAAAACCTGGGGTGAGCGGGCACCCTGGAGTTCATAGATCTGGGGGATATAGCCAGTCGATGGACATCGGGCAGAGGAGACTGTCAAGGGAAAAAGAATTCATCTGAGTTCCCAGTATTAGCCCATTCAATGCACCCTTCCAGTACCCCTGCCTCCCACCTGGGGCTCACCCTACCCTGGGACCCCCACCCCAGCTCACAGCCTGTACTCACCCAGCAGGGAACTCCGTAAGTCAAGCTCGCCTTCTCCTGCCCCACCTCTGCATCCTAGGACAGCTTGAGGGCCACCCACGGAGAGGTAGCTCCACCCCCACATGGTGATTGGTCAGGGGGGATGGTGCCCTGAGCCCGTTGGATGCTGCGCCTGCCTACACTGGCCGCCTACCCTTGAACCCATGCCTCCACTGCAGGCGGCCCTGGAGGTGCCTCCCACCTCAACACGTGGCTGGGCCATGCAGGCATGGGCAGAGTTTTGGGCAGGGCCCCCACACACACATGGCCCTTTCCACGGATCCCTCTAGCTCCACACCACCCTCAGCCCTGCCCCTTCCTTTTGTGCACCAACGCTGCCTTCAGAGCTGTGCCTGGCTCCCGGCAAGGTCACCTGATCTCAGACCTGAGGCCCGGGCTTTAGGAAATGCATTGGTTTCCCACCTTTCCAAGGCAATTTTAAGACCCAAAAAGTAATGCTCTAAGTGGAAAGAGCTTCAAATTCTTGTCTCACCCATGGAGTGCATAGTGCTTCTCAGACCTTCAAAGCATCCTTCTAGGATGAGCCCATTTGTGCTGGAATATATATATACATTGCTTGGCTCTGTAGGGAAGCTCCAGGATGAACAAGAAGAGCCAAGCTTCCATGTTGTTGGAGTTGTGAACCAGGAACAATTTTCACTTAAAAATAAAACATATTGTTATTGTCCACATTAAATGAAAAAACCCTTTTAAACATTTTAGAGAGAAAGGAAGAGAGTTTTATTCAAACTCAAGTCAGGACAGCTGCCTGAGAGACACAATCTTCACAAGGAAGGGAGTGTTCCAGGGAAGGAACATTTAGGGCAAGTTTATATATTTGTTCTGTTTTGTTTTACATACAGAGTTACACATCATCATGAGGAAGAACATTCCAGAAAGTTACAGACTTTTCCTTAGGTTTTCAGTATGTGCAAGTCATACTGACTTTAATCTTATGGGAGTAGGAGAGGTTCTTTTGTTTTTCTTATCTTTATGTTGGCAATGGCATTTTTTGGTTATCTTTTTCTTCTTGAAGCAGATGTACGACATGTGCTTGGGACAGAAATAGAGCTCATGCTCTATTTTTAGATAGATATTTTTGCCCAGTCATTATGATCTTGGTAAAATGTTAAAGGATAGCTTCCCTGGGAGCCCAGGATCCAGGCCCATGGGTAGTAAATGATAAAAATTTCCATTATCATTATAATTACTACTAAAGGGAGGAACTTGAGACAATATCAACTTTAACAACAGTACCAAGAAATAAAAATGATGCCTACAGGTTACCTGTTCCATGGTCAACATAGATAACAGAGGTGTTCACAGATACTGGGCTCCTCCCCTTCTCCTACACAAATCTCTGAAGCACACAGATAATTTAAAGTCTGAATTTTAGAACCGCCAGACATCTTAGAGATGTCTGGCACCATTCCCTTGGTCTATATAATAAAACAGAGTAGCTCATTGTCACCACACTAATTTATTTATGTATTTATTTATGTATTTATTTATGTATTTATTTATTTAATTTTTTTCCAATTAATTTTATTTTATTTTTTCAGTGTTCCAGGAGTCATTGTTCATGCACCACACCCAGTGCTCCTTGCAGTATGTGCCCTCCTCAATACCCACCACCAGTCTCGCCCAACCCCCCACCACCCTCCCCTCCAAAACCTTCAGTTTGTTGCTCAGAGTCCAAAGACTTTATTTATTTATTTGACAGATCAATCACAAGTAGGCAGAGAGGCCGGCAGAGAGAGAGGAGGAAGCAGGCTACCTGCTGAGCAAAGAGCCCGAGGTGGGGCTCGATCCCAGGACCCTGAGATCATGACATGAGCCGAAGAGAGAGCCTTAACCCACTGAGCCACCCAGGCGCCCTCACCACACTAATTCAAACATGAAGTGCCCCTAAAGCTTGGATACACTATCTAAGTTCTTTCCTTGCAGATTTTGACTAATGTAAGTCATATTCATACCATACGAACACTACATTGGTTGGGAAGTAAATAATCTTAGGTAAGGGAGTATTTTAGCAATGTTTATAAGCATTATCTCCCTTTGTAGAAGAGGCTGAGCTGAGTGTTTTTAAATAGTATCTCAGTCCTGTCTTACAGCACACACTGAACATACCAGAGCCTGAAACAATTTTAAAAAGATAGTTCTTTCAGTAACTTTAATATCAGAAAAATATTATAGTGTCTCTATTCCTAGGGATCTTTGAGTATCTTACTCAGAGGTCTTCCGCTGAGATAATTATCTTAATGATCATGATGATGGGCAGAGGTTAAAAGCCAGATAAATCTTTTCCAGTTAGCCACACAACAAGAAAATCCTGAGACATGAGAAGTTTTTAGATCAAGAAGACCAGATATAAGAGGGGAATAGTACCATGTATGGAATAACAAGGGATTTGGAGTCAGTTTGGGGATGCCACTTAGGTTTCTGACACTAAAATCCTCTGTGACTTGAGTCGTCTCTAAGCCCCTGTCTAACAATCTAAAAAATGTGACTACTAAAATCTACATCATAGTTTAAAAGTTTATGAGGGAGAATTCCACAAAGAGCCAGTGTGATGGCCCTCAAGAGCAGGTGCTCAGGAAGTCATGATTACTATTTGGGTCTATTTCTTTTCTGAAAGAGAGAACACATGTTGAAACCATTTTTTTTTTCATTTTATTTCTTCAGTTTTCCAAGATTCATTCCTCATGCACCACACCCAGTGCTCCATGCAATACGTGCCCTCCTCAATACCCACCACCAGGCTCACCCAATACCCCACCCTCCTCAGTTTGTTTCTTAGAGCCCACAATCTCGTATGGTTCATCTCCCCCTCCGATTTCCTCCAATTCACCCTTCCTTTCCTTCTCACAATGTCCTCCATGTTTTTCCTTATGCTCCACACCTAAGTGAAACCATATGATGACTGACACTCTCTGCTTGACTTATTTCACTCAGCATAATCTCTTCCAGTCCCATCCATGTTGATGCAAAAGTTGGGTATTCATCCTTTCT
>JAPYYM010003431.1:0-11163 GCA_028534135.1 Potos flavus
TTTTTTTTTTTTAAGATTTTATTTCTTTATTTGGCAGACAGAGAGTACAGTCAGGGGGAGCGGTAGGCAGAGGGAGAGGGAGAAGCAGACTCCCCGCTGAGCAGGGATCCTGATGCAGGACTTGATCCTGGGATCATGACCTGAGCTGAAGGCAGACGCTTAACTGACTGAGCCATCCAGGCACCACAGCTTTCAATTTTTTTGAAAATTTCTTCCAAATATTTCATAGAGGAGGAAACGGAGGCTAAGAAAAATGACCTGACCAAAATCACTCAGAAAATCACCGGCAGAATTAAACACAGGTTTTCAATTTCCTAGTCCAGGGTTCCTTCTGATACCAAAACCTCTACATATAGAACCACTATTTTTCCTCACTAATAGTTTTCAAAGACTCATGATAATTTTACCTACCTGAGCAATATGCCTCCAATGACCAACTTCAGACTCAAGTCTTGAAACTTCATTTGACAACCTGTTTATTTCTTGTTGTGATGAAATTATGTCACCAAAGTCCATGTCGTCGTCGTGGAAACCGGAAGCATGATGACTGACACGGTAGCCGAATGGAGAGGATGCAGGGGCTGCTGGTCCACCGCCGGCTCCTGACTGTGTGGACTGAGCAGCGGCCTGCAGCTTCAGCAGCTGATCCTGCAGTGCAATCTGTCTTGCTTTAAGATGGCTGATTTCTACCTACACATTTATAATGTGTATTTTAGAGAAGGTACTTTAAAATAACCATACTGACGTCTTTATAGACTCATAATGTTAAAAGTTGTAATAATTTGTTTAAGATTATCCAATGATGGTAACTCTTTTGGCTGCATCCAAGTCTTCTATAACACCCCAACCACAACACCTTTATTTAAAAACCAAACGTGATTTACCAGTTAAAGCAGGGATGATGTTTCAAATAGTTCAAAGATCAGAGTATCTCACTCATGTGTTAACTAGAGCAACAAAATTCTCAGTTAAACATGGGTTTGCTATCTTCTGTGTATCAATCAGGTAGTACAGACAGTTCTCATGGGTTCTATTTGTATTATCAAACCATAAGTGATGGGAAAATGAAAGCTGCAGTCTGTGTATTAGCAAGTTTCTTTGGAGCATCTGTTGGAATAGTCTTACGTTACCGATTATGGCGGAATTTAGGCTTAAAATGTACCATGAATCTGGAGTAACTTTGTACTGGTCTGTTCAACAGCCGAAAGAATACTTTATTAATCCGTTCTTAGATAACAGTGAGCCTGTGGTTATTATTAGCCCTTAAGTCTTAGAAAGAAATCATACAATGAAAAAGGCCTTGGCTTTAGCCTTGGCAAAAAGGAGCCAGTGAAAATTTGACTTTACTCTGGGAAAGAATGATATAAAAATTCTGAAACCCTTAGTGGAGCTTTGACTAACGAGTGGGAATACCAACTCATTGTCCAAAAGAAATTACAAATATATGGACTTACCACAATGCCATATCCATAGAGATTACTCAAAGTATAAGAGTGAGTAAGCTAGGGAGAATTGAGATAAAGCTTTCTGTAAAATACCTACCCCAAAGACATCCTGCCACAACGGAGAATATGATACTTGGGAGTTAGCTGACCAGTAACAATATTTCTACACATGTACAACCAAGCAATTAGACAAACAAAAACCAAACACAATTATGTCAAGTGTCATAACAAACAGGTTTCTCGTACCAGAACCCCTTCTCTAAAATTTATGGGTAGCATACCATTTCATTCATTTGCCCATAAATGACATGACATAAATTGCATCTCTGGGGAATATGAACATCATAATGAGGGCAGAAAATCGTAGATCTTAAGTATATTCACATATTATCTTTCATTCTAGTAAAAAATACTGAAATTTTGATAAACAAAATTATTTTCAAGTGTAACTTTTTTCTTTTAAAGATTTTATTTATTTATTTGAGAGAGAGAAAGAGCATGAAAGGGGGGAGGGTCAAAGGGAGAAGCAGACTCCCTGCTGGTCAGGGAACCTGATGTAGACTCAATCCTGGGACTCCGGGATCATGACCTGAGATGAAGGCAGTTGCTTAACCAACTGAGCCACACAGGTGCCACCAAGTATAATTTTAATACAAAGAAAGTTCTCATTATAAAACTGGTATTAATATCAAGTTATCGAGTTAAAAAAAATGCAAATTAATAACAAAGAGGCATTTCTAAGCTAAAATGCTTAATTTGCCCTCTAATATCAATAGTTAAGTAGGAAATAAAATTACAGATTTTCCACAGCAGTGTTTTCAATTAGAATGTAAGCATCAGAATCACCTATGGAGTTTCTGAAAAATACCAATACCAAGGCCCCTTCCCAGTAAACTAAAATCAGAATCTCCTAGAGGGCATAATTTAAAGTATCATGGATGATTCAGCTGTAAACCCCTGGTGAGAACTACTGCACTACTGTAATATTTATAAGTCAGTTCTGATCAAAGTATGGTCTGTAGACTAAAGTCATGAATGTTTACTACCAGTCCATGACAAGTACAGAAGTTTAAAGAGTAAGCCTTAAAGTCTTTTAAAACAATTTGACAGAGCAATTTTATAATCTGTTAAATCTTTTTTAAAAGCGGGCTTTTAGAGGCGCCTGGGTGGCTCAGTGGGTTGAAGCCTCTGCCTTCGGCTCGGGTTGTGATCTCGGGGTCCTGGGATCGACCCCCGCGTCGGGCTCTCTGCTCAGTGGGGCGCCTGCTTCCCCCTCTCTCTCTGCCTGCCTCACTGCCTACTTGCGATATCTCTCTCTGTCAAATACATAAATAAAATCTTCAAAAAAAAAAAAAGCGGGCTTTTAGCTTTAGTTTGAACTTGTAATTTTCCTTTTTTATACTCAATTCATCTTTGTAGTAATTTATTTTATGAAATCAATTCCCAACAGATTGCAAATTTAAGCTCTTTAAATGTTTATCTTTAATGTGGCTTGGTTTTATTTTTCATCTCTGTATGTTACTGAAAGAACTAAAACTCAATGCGTCTAAATTTTAAAAACTCAAATACGGGAATGCCTGGGTGGCTCAGTTGATTGAGCATCTGACTCCTGGTTTCAGTTCAGGTCATGATTTCTTGAGCATCTGACTCCTGGTTTCAGTTCAGGTCATGATTTCAGGGTCGTGAGTTTGAGCATGGTGTCAGGCTCCATGCTCAGTGTGGAGTCTGCTTGGGATTCTGTCTCTTCCTCTTCATCTGCCCCTCCCCCTCTCACACCTGCTCTCTCTCTCTAAAATAAATAAATCTTGATCTTAGCCAAAAGGCCAAGAAGTGATAAAAATAATTAAATCTTAAAAAAAAAAACAACTCATATATCAAGTTATGGTAGAAATGAATATTTAATCAACAAACTAAAGAAAATCCAAATGATTAATAAAACGAGAAATAGCTCAATTCAATAGAAGTACTGACTGAATTCCATTTATGTACTAAACACTGAAGATAATTCAACAACAAAATGAAACATGGAGACATAGTCTATATTTTAAGAATTCATTATAACACTGTTTAAATTATATAATATCTATTACCAGCACAGCAAAGAAAAGACAATTCCAAAATAAACATTTCTAACAAACTAAAGGGAAAAAATATTTATAGAACAATGTAAATCAACTTAATATACTTAATATTCTGTTTTTTCCTGGAAAGTCAAATAAATGCCAATTCAATATATATGAACCCTGGTAGTCAAAATCATTTTTAAAAACGAAATGTCATTAGCAATGATCACACTGATTCACAAATTTAAGTAAACAGAGGAAAAATTAGGTTTCATAAAATCAGAAATTATAAGCAACAGATGCCTGAAGATACTTTATTGAAAGGGTTTTCATCTTTTGGAAAGTAGGAAGTAAAGGTTAGCTTATAAAATACAAATTTAACAGAAAAGCTTAGAATTCTTAAAATAGTGGTATCAAACCGAGTTGAGAATTACTAGCTTCATCACCCTTTCAATATTTTTATGGATCTGTATATAGCTTGATTTATAACTCTTAAAAACCTTTCTAAAAACATTACAAGGAAATAAATATGAAGTAACTTTAATAACTTTTACCTCCTTCTGTTGTAGTTGATTTCGATAACTTGTAGATTGCTGCTTTATTTGAAGCTCTGATGCTTCATGCTTCTCTTCTAAATCAGTACAAAGTTTTTTGAGTCTCTCATTCTAGAAACAAAGAAAAAAGTATTCTCAACAAAAAGACTAAAAGTAAAACATGTCAGTAACAGTTATGGGCATGGCATCATGAAAAACATATCACTTTATACAGGAAAAGATATAAAATACTGAAGTTCTCAGAATTCTGGCCTTTGAAATACAGTTTTAATTAAAGCTACAAGTGCAATAAGCATGTTTATGGAGATTATACAAAATTTTGAACCAAAGTTAAAATAAAAGTCAATCTTGTTCAGTTTGATTTTCTAAGAAAAAGCCAATGATCAATGTCTTCCCCTATCTGCATAGCCAGGGTCTAGCATATAATAGGCAATATACGTCTGGTTAATGAATAAACCAGATTACATATTTCAACTTTTGTTTTCTTCCCAAACATAACTTTTTAAAAGAACTCTTTTTAAAAAAGACTTCTTGCTGAAGTACAGGTAGGAGGCCAAAGCTTCATATTACCTGTCATACCTTCATACTACTTATCTGCCAGGCTCCTGAGGTACCTCTGAAAAATCCAATTTGAAAACCATACTAGAGCTCAGTTCAAAAACTAGTTAAAAGTACACAAAATATTCTAATTCAGTGAATCAAGATATCATAGTCTTTTGTTCTAAGATTTTGGAAAATATGTTTAAAAAATTACTTAAATTTTGGGGCACCTGAGTGGCTCAGGCAGTTAATCGTCCGACTTGGGTTTCAGCTCAGGTCATGATCTCATGGGTCATAGGATGGAGCCCTGTGTTGAGGTCCCTGCTCAGCGGGGGGTCTGCTTGAAAGATTCTCTCCCTCTGCCCCTCCCCCCCACTCATGCTAGTACACATGCGCTCTCTCAAATAAATAAATCTTTTAAAAATTTAAATTCTATGTACTCAAATATTAAATTACCTTAACCTATTATCATTCCTTAAGTTTCAATGAATAAGGACATTATGGAGCAAGATAAATGGGCACTAAAACTTTTTGCAAAAGAATTTACAAATTATCACAAATAACTTACTAAGAATTCTACTAATATATTTATCTACAAACACAGTTTAACAATGCAAACTGAGAGAAAGGTGACAGCTGTGGTGGGAAAAAAAGTTCCTGCTAGAAGATGAAGACTTTTTCACCTTGAGAAATGTCACCTGTTTTCTTAAGAGTCTAGGAATTTCTTACATCAACAGACGTGAAAGTATGATCCAGGAAAATTATATGAGTACACAGTGAAAAATCAAAGGAATAAACAAACATAAACCCTAGTTTGGGGGTCTGTCTCCAGAAATCTAATGCAGACTCTAGTTATCTTGAAAAAATTGAAATAAGACACAGGCCCACACAACTAATTACCTTCTATTCTTATTGGTGGCTTTTGCGTGACTTTCTGTGAACTTTTAACATGAAAAACACCAACATAACTAAAGCAACACGATATAGTGAAGTCAAAACCCAGTCATAAAAGTCCACTCTAGGCTTTTTCACATAAAAATAGCTAAGGCTATTTGTTGAACTCTGGTTAATAACTAGAACTTGAAAACTTCCAATTTGGCCAATATCTAATTGTTTGTCTGCCCTTACCTCCCTAGCCATGTGAGTCACAAAGGTTGACAAAGTACATGAAGGACAGATTCTCTTCATGTGGCTGATCTATAACATTACTTGTCCGTGGCCATATTTTCTATTATATGGAATATGGAACCAGAAGGGTTTGTCTGATGTGAAAGGAAAATGAATAAACACACATAAAGAACAGAGAGGAGTAAAAATGAGAGAGACAAATCCCTGGTGGTCTGAAGTTCTGCTTGCACCCCCTTTCTAAAATCTGGTTATGATTTCTGCCCTTGAAATCCATGAGATTCTCATATCCTTAAATTATTCCATCCTGCTCAACCCCTGTTATACCATCAAGGTCTATTAGAACCAACTTTACTTTCTGAGTTTCTTTTTTGAGCAGTCCTAACAATCTATAAGGACAGATACTTAAGACTTCTATTTTTTCTTAGACGTCCTCTAACAAACAGAGAAAAATTACTTATTTTTTAAAATAAAATAAAACTCGGAGAGCCTGGCTGGCTCAGTTGGTGGAGCGTGCAACTCATGATCTCGAGGTTGTAGGTTTGAGCCCCACATTGGGAGTAGAGATTACTTAAAAATAAAATCTTCGACGGGCTCCCTGATCCATGGGGAGCCTGTTTCTCCCTCTCCCTCTGCCTACTGCTCTGCCTGCTTGTATTTTCTCTCTCTCTCTGTCAAATAAATAAATAAAATCTTTAAAAAATAAAAATAAATAAATAAAATCTTCAAAATAAATAAATAAATAATAAAATAAAACTCATTCTATCTTGTAATTACCATAAAGGGACACTGAACCCTTTAAAAATCTAAGAATATTCACGAGATTATAATGACCTTGTTCTTCTGTCTTTAAAACATTTTGACATTTTATCATTCTAAAAATTATTTTATTATTCACCAATTATTCTCAAGTAGATTAAAAAAAGTCTTATGTAATAAGAAAACAGAAGACTGACAGAATCACCCAGAAGAATGACACAATAGTGAAATAACCAGTTTTCTGACTGCAGTGCCCAAAGTATTGTACCACCGTTTAAAAATGAAAAAGCTAGAGACACCCGCTTTATAGTGACTTTTTGTTTTTGTTGTTTTTCACTTTCATTGAACACATCTGAAAATTCAGAACTTTTGTTTCCACAAAGAAAATGGACAGAGGAAAACATTTCACAGTTATTAAGACAACTCTGAAGACAAATGTGAAGAGACAGAAGACAGCATTCCAGAGTCTGATGGCTGTGGTGAGCAGGTTGTAGAGGCAAAATCCCAGCCAAGTCTTCAAATAAAAATATCCTAGAGGAATACTCTCAAACTCCAAAATTGGTGAGTGAACAATATATTTGTTTTTACTAATTTTTTTCAAGATTTTTTATTTATTTCAGAGAGAGAGAATGCATGCGCGAGCAGAGAGAGAGAAGCCGACTTCCTGCTAAGCGGAGAGCCCAACGCGGGGCTTGATCCCAGGACCCTGAGATCATGACCTAAGCCGAAGGCAGACCTTAACAGACTAAGCCACCCAGGTGCCCCCAATATATTTCTAAGAACAAAAAAGATATATGGTGTTCTCATCAAGTTAGTCATTCAATAGGAAAAGATTTTACCTCACAATATTTTGTGACAAGGACCTAAACCATCCCACTTTGCTAAATGGCTATGTGACGGTATTCTTTCACTATATATATGATATTTGTACACCAACATTTACTTGATATAGTCCATAGGTGGACAAATGCCGTAGGCAGGTGTGTATATGAAGGTGACTGGGAAGAAAAAGATGACATAAAGTGAAAAAAATTCAGTGGACTGATCATTCTGATATTTATATATATAATTGGTATTTATAAGTCTAATTGATATTTATAAATTGGCTTTGTAATTATGGAGCAAAGATGACAGTCATCATCTCTTCAACAAATCATGAGCCATCAAAGTTTTCAAAAATATTGAAATGACATAAGAACCAGAAGTCATGATCAACTGAAACCTGTAAGAGATGTAAATGAAATCTGAAATCGGTATTTACAAAGTAACATGCATTTTGGTTCATGCATAAGAGTTAAAAAGCAGTTAACTGTATTCAAAGAACACTGTTTATTTTGAGTATGTATGTTCTCAAAACCAGAAATATATGGAATAAAAATATGGACTTGCCATAAATAAGTTCTTACTAAAATTTCTAATAAAGTTTTTCACTATCACTTTATTCCTACTTCTGTAAATTACTTATAAAATGATTTAATATATAAAAATTTAAGAATTCATTGGATCCAGATAGTAAATGTGATGAGATTTTTTCTTGGCATAGAGGTTAAATTGAAGAAATCTAACTAGTTCAGTCAGCTTAAAATATTAATGTCTGTAAGCAAATCTAATCTCCTCTGGAAAACACAATGCCCTCTGTCTATACTAAAACTTTCTAAATAGGGCTGCCTGGGTGGTTCAGTTGGTTAAGCATCTGACTCTTGGTTCTGGCTCAGGTCAGGATCTCAGGGTTGAGGGATCGAGCCCCACAGCTCGGAGCCTGTTTGAGATTCTCTCTCCCTGCCCCTCCTCCACTCTCGCTCTTTCTTTCTCTAAAATAGATAAAAAAAAATAAAATCTAAAGTTTTCTCAATAGAATTTTATATCTTTTAGTTTCCTGACGGCTTCAATCATAGCTTCACCTTATTCCCTTATTACATAGTCATGTATGGAGTGAGGGTATGAAATGCTTTTGTGCTGACACACAGCAAGAATCAAAGTCACCTCAGAAAACAAAGCCCTTGGGAAATCCAACAGTCTCTTTTCCTCTAGCATGTGATTAGCTCAAGATACCGTGAATAAGAATCAAATGCAGAAGGTGGCTTTCATCTGGGGATGCATGATACCAAAAATATTTCTAAAACACTAGAATCATGCTTACCTTAACCCCATGAGAGATTAGAAGTGAGATCAACAGAGGGACAGAGGAATTCTCTCTCCCTTCTCAGGCTCAATAGAGAGCAGACATTCACTAAGCAGGTTCACCGTATTTACTTTTTCCCCCAAATGGACACTGGAAAATATACCTAAATTAATGCCACTACACACATCTCTGCCATTTACTTTTTCTGGGTGGGTCTGTACTTAATGAGTGCCTTCTCAAGCTTTTCTTTAGGGATTACAGGAACAATTTTCTATCACAGCCATACAAAGAAAGAAATTACTAAGTTCATCTGTCACCGAAGCATCTATTTATTAGGTAATTATACCTAACGTCTCAAGTGTCACCAAACTGCCATCTTGAATTGAGAAAGAATACCAAGACAGTCCCTCTTGAGAGGTCCCTCTACGTCCACCTTGGTAATCTGGGCCAGAGTTCAATAATGCTTGTCAGTAAATATTTTCTAATATTTTAAATTCAATTTTCTCTGTTTATGGGCTTAGCAAAGAGGAAAACATGCTTATGACAGTCCTCTAAAAATATCTTTTAATGAAATATTAAGTGTTCCCTCACTGTTCTTATCCATAAGCTAAACAGTTGAGTGTCATTAGTACTTTAAAACAGATCCCATTTTAAATCATTTCATTTTCTTTATGGCTTTCCTTTGAACCCTTCCCAAGTTTTCCTCATCCTCATTAAGTACAATGTCCAGAGGTAGTCACCACGAGACACTAACAATGGGGGAAAAAATGGTAAAATTAGTTATATGTATATTCTTCTCTGCATACAAATATCACACTTTTTTCATGTTAGATTAAAAAGGTCTAGATTAAAGAGAATTGCATTATTCGCATTATACTTCAATAAATGTACTACTGCAATTGTGCACACTGTCAGAACATGGTAATTCCTTGATAAACTGTTGCCAATAGTACTTCTACACTAGGCCATTTTCCGACTTCCAGTATGTAAAAGATGAAGGGAATATTAAACAGCAAAGCAGAGTAACATGTAAATATGTTCTTCATCTAAAAGATGATAACACTAAAAAGAACTGGGATAAAGGGGAAGAGATAAAAGTGGTAGGCAGTGCAGTAAAAACAGAGAACTGAAAAAGAGTTACTGTCATGCCTTCAAAAAAGAAAAAATCTAAATTCAGTAACAGTCTTTAATTTTCCTTACCTCTGATCTTAAAATTGCATGAATGGCTTCAATTTCCTTTCTTCTAGAATTAGGTAATTCTGCTACAAAAGAAACAGCATATACTGAATATATGATCAACACAATGTGAATAAACAGGCATTTTAAAGTACATATATTTCACTAAGTTTTCTACAGAATGGTATGCTGATCTGAGAATAAACTCAGAAGACATATACCACTTGATTTTTATCACAATTTCCTATTGCCACATAAGTGCTTTATTGTCATGTAAGTCATTCTTTTTGCCTATCTTTTGGACCTAGGTAGGATGCCTACATTTCCCCCTTGGAAGTGTTAAGATTTTATTATGGAAAATTGAGTTTTACAAATTAAATCTCTCTCTGTGGGTTTACTTTAATTTTAGGTGAAAATTACACAACTGGGGTTTAGGTCTTATTTCTAATTTCTGCTCCCAATACTATCAAATAATAATGACCCCTAAATAAAGAAGAAAATGCACTAAAAAAACACTTATGTCAAGTAACATGGGCACTATCTATTTAAAATGGGAATGAACTCAAGTCTGCTCCTGTACATTTTCATTTAAAAGGAGAGTCAGAGACAGGGCACCTGGCTGGCTCAGCCGGTGGAGCGTGTGACTCTTGATCTCAGGGTCGTGAGTTCAAGCCCCACGTTGGGTGTATAGTTTACTTAAAAAATAATAATTAAAAAAAAATTTAAAAACCAAAAAAACAGAGTCAGAGGTCAGCTGTCAAAATGTGAGTGGAGGAAGGAGTAGAGGGAGAGAAACCCAAACAAATTCCATGCTGAGCACTGAGCTGGAAGGGGGGCTTGACATGGGGCTCAGTCCCAGGACCCATGAGATCATGACCTGAGCTGAAACCAAGAGTCAGTCGTTCAACAGACCAAGCCACTCAGGCACCACAGCAGGGCTACCAGAACATCATCATCAGTTAAGATTTTTTCCTAGGTGCTAGTATTTTTCATTAGTCACAGCACTTTAATACTAAAGAAACTTCTCTGAGGGGAAAAAAAAAAAAAGAAACTAAGAACATCTCTGATTTACAGTTTAAATCAAAAGAAAATACAAGTGACATCCAATAAAGAATAGTGACAAACCCACTCTTCTTGTTTTGAAAATCACCAGGTGCAGTTGCTTCTGTGGTTGTTCATACATCTTGCTTGAAACTCTGACAGGACTGTCTAATTGCTAGTCAGAAGAGAACAAATTATAATCTAGTCTGTTTAGGAGGGTCATTGTTAGAAGCAGAAACTGTTTCAAAGAGGGATAAAAATAGATTTATGCAGCCCTCCTCTCTTACCTCCCTCCAAAACAAACAAAAAACCTGGTCTTGTTAAGAATAAAAGGGAGA
>JAPYYM010003432.1:0-11162 GCA_028534135.1 Potos flavus
GTCCTCCATGTTTTTCCTTATGCTCCACACGTAAGGGAGACCATATGATAATTGACTCTTTCTGCTTTACTTATTTCACTCAGCATAATCTCTTCCAGTCCCGTCCATGTTGATACGAAAGTTGGGTATTCATCCTTTCTGATGGAGGCATAATATTCCATTGTGTATATGGACATATCTTCTTTATCCATTCATCTGTTGAAGGGCATCTTGGCTCGTTCGTGACTTGTTAATTTTAGCCTCATTCTGACTGGTGTGAGGTGGTATCTTGTTGTGGTTTTGATTTGTATTTCCCTGATGCTGAGTGATGTTGAGCATCTTTTCATATGTCTGTTGGCCATTTGGATGTCTTCTTTGGAGAAATGTCTGTTCGTGTCTTCTGCCCATTTCTTGATTGGATTATTTGTTCTTTGCGTGTTGAGCTTGATAAGTTCTTTGTAGATTTTGGATACTAGCCCTTTACCTGATAAGACATTTGCAGGTATCTTCTCCTGTTCTGGACGTGCATTTTTAAAGCGTATTTGAAAACACTTTACCCAGTACCTTATGTGTTCAGAGTGGGAAGGAACGTCTGTATCAGCTTTGTCAGCTAACATGGCTGCACTGAACTTTTATTTTCTTCTGTAACTTTATGGATGCACACATAGCCTAGGGTCCAAATTCCTTGCAAATGAACTAATGATAATCTCGACACAGTCCCTGTAATGTCCAAATGCGTTTCATATGCTCTGCCTCACGTGACCCGTAAAAGAACCTGGGGCATGGTAGAGGTCTTCTCACCCCCAATAGACCAAGGCACCAGAGCCCAGAGATGTGGCTTCCCTGCGATCCCCCAGCTGGAGCCCAGGAGGGCGCACTTCCCACAGAGCTGCCCTGCCCTCTCTGCTGCTTTCCACCTGGACTGAGACTGAGATACCTCCGCATGTTTTCCCCCATCCATGACCCCACAGCTGCAGATGAAAACATGCATTTCGCAGATCCAGCCCGCCCTGGAATGGGGGGAAAGAATGAAAGGAATTTCGCCTTTGTGCCGCATCCCAGAATAGGGCCACCAGGTAGACATTCTTTCCTAATAGAAATCTGTTGGGGAAACATTATTACCTTCTTGAACGCCAGTCAACTGCTGTTGCTAAAATCGGAGCATGATTCGTTACCACTAAGTCCCTCTAAAAAGTGCCATTTCCAAGCAGCTGATGGCCATGTGGAAGGAACAGCTGGCGTTGGAGGCGCCGGCCTCTGGGGGAGGGCAGCTGTCAGGCTCGTCTCGGTCATGGTCACTGGTGCCTTGTGGGCCTGACAGGAACCCTGGAACCGAGGGGTTGCTTCTCACCCTCACTCTCCAAGTTCGATCACCGTGAGACAGTTTTTCCATACAGATAGATTCATTTGGTTCCGTAAGCCATTATTTATTAAATTTTAAATGAGGAGGAGTGTTATTCACCAACTAACCCCAAATTCCTAGATGTTTCAATGTCAGAATCTCTTCTCTAAACCCGTTTCCCAAGCGTGACATTCCTCCCTGTAATTAATATCACGGGCTTATTACTCAGCTCCAAGGCGTTCGTGGCCGTGTTGATGACATGACCCCTGGCCATTACCAATTGTGATTTACACATGGTTGCAGTGGGAGATGCTTCTAAAATAACACGAAAATTTCTTTGAGGGTGAAATCTGTTTTGAGAACTGGCTTGGGAAAAAATTAAAAATAGCAACAAACAACTAAGTTCATCTCCTCTCCAAAACCCAGATAAGGCCCTGGCGGCCACGCTATAAGGCAGATGATTCATGGAGCGCTGCGTCTTTCCATGTGGCCGGTGTGGGGAGCAGCCATGTGCTATTTTTAAGGTGAAATGACTACAACTTCACTTGTTCTTTCCAAACAGGTTGGATTCTTTCACTCGTCGTATTCTCCTCCTAATAATAAACGGGTAATGTTTATCATTATGTAGAAGGTATTTAAAATGAAAAGGAAGGAAATTCTTCTATGTCCACAAGCCTGGCAAAACTTAAGTGTTGCTGGAATGGTTTCTGAACACCGACTATAAAATTTCTGGTGGTGGTCTTTCTTTAGCATGAGGGGGAAGCCATCATGTTCACGGGCAGCCAAACCCCGACAAGAAGGGTCGCATGCCTATCTCGCCACATCGGCAGGCTGCGCGGCTGCGCTGCCGGGGGCTCTAAATCCTTCCACCCTCGCTGGCAGCACTGGTGGGCACTCCCCCCCCCCCCCGGCATCTCGGGCGGGTTGGGGGGGTGACATCTGGCAAATGACGGGCATTGAAGCGGCCCGAAATCATTCGACAGAGAGGATTATGAACTCAGAGCCTCCGTGTTACCAGGGAGTTGAGGGACCATAAATTACGGAATTATGTTTCACCCTGACCAAACACACTGGAAATCCCATGCATCCCCGAGTGTTGGTTACCAGGGTGTTTAGAAAACCCTCTAGTTCTGCAATGACTCCCCAGCTCCCTGGAAGGGAGTTCTCACGCAGTCTCCCCTGGAGTAAGTATGATGGACATATCTTCTATTTGCCAGATCAGCAATCTTTCCTTTGTAGAATTTTGGTGAAGGTCACGTGAAAAGCAGTGAGCCTCCCCCCTCACAGTCCTGCGGAGCAGCAATGCACGGTGAGCAGTGACAAAATAAGCCAATCAGGTTCTTGTCCACGGTCACTGGGAGCGCATGCCCACTGAGGGAGAGGCATGGAACCTCATCTGGTGGTTCTGAGTCAGAGAGGAGTAGCTCCGTTCCCTCCAGAGGTGATAGCCAGTTAAGACTTAGGCCATCCTCCATCCTAGAGAGGACGGGTGTCCATTTTGAAATTGTATTTATGGAAATGATAATGTACACACAGGGTGGCCAGGAAGGGGAAGAAAGCCATCCAGAATGCTCGCTTGTTGTGGGGCCAGCACTCCTCCTTCAGTTCCCAGCCCTACCCCTCAGGATTTGGTGGGATACTTCTCACATCATCCAGCCCTACCTAGAGGGTGAGCCTATGATCGAGTTCGACCAGTCAGAACCTTCTCCCCCCATCTCGAAGCTGCTGGGCTTCACTCACCTCTCAGACGCATCTCCATCCTCCAGCTGCTGGTTTCTGCATCCGTGCCCCGGTGCTGGAATCCTCTGGAAGCCCTCTGAACCTGGAAAGGAATCGTTCTGAGCTGTGTATTTTGCCTCATCTCCCAGCCTTGCCCCATGGGTGCAAGTTTTCTTGCCCCTGTAGCAGCTGGCTGCGCAGAACTCCCCTTGCTGGCTGCCCACCCTTTCCCTGGATGATTCTTCTCCTCCCCCTCCCTGCATCCCCCAAATCCTTGTCTCTGGGTCTGCTCCCAGGAGGAACCTGATGGAGCCAGAGGGTATCATACTGGATCTGTCTATAGGACAGTCTGCAAATGCTAATCCACCCCACTTTATAGGCGAGGACACTGAGGCCGAGGAGGCAGTGATCACCCAGCTGGTAGATGGCGTGTGTAGGATGGAAATTAGAATTGACCCAGTGGCCCCCAGCTGGCTCAGGTGGTAAAGCGTGGGACTCTTGACCTCAGGGTCATGAGCTTGAGCCCCACGTTGTGGGTAGAATTTACTTAAAACAAACAAAAAACAAAAAAACCGTCCTGAGAATTCACCCTGCAACTCTGATCCCTCACAAGACTAGGGTTTCTCAGGCTCAGCCGTGGTGACATTTTGGGCGGGATCGCTCTTTGCTGTGAAGGGTTGTCCTGTGTACTGCAGAGTGTTTGGTAGCTCCCCCCAACCCCCACCCCGGCCTCTACGCACTAGATACCAATAGCTCTCTGCCCTAGCTGTGACGAGCAACACGACCTCCAAACTGCCAAGGGTCCCTGGGAGGAGGGGTGGACTCCTCCATCGTGAGGACCACTGGCTGAGAGTTAGGTTCAGTTGGAAAAATGCTGTGAGAGATCAGAGGTCTACACCGTCGAAGAAAGGCAGAGAGACCATACACTCCCGGCCTGTTTATTGACCCTGTATAAACCTCTGGTCCAATCTCGTGTCTTCTGACTCCAAGTCTGGCCCACTTTCCATTATGCTGGCTCCCTGAGACCAGTTGTTCCATTGTTCTGCTTGTTAGAAAGTTCTTTCCTGTTGAGACCATATGTGCTTCCCAGGCACTTACTTCATCTGTGTGTCCTCCAGAGCCATGCCCGAGGCCTAACCCTTGGTCAGGGGCTGACATTTCCACTATGTGAGACTTGGTCATATGTCCCCTGCCCTATAGATCGGCACTGGCCATGTGCCAGGTGCTGAAAACACACGGGGGACGGCTGTTGGACTTAGAGCTCAAATCTCTAGGCTCTCTCTCAACCTTTGAGCCAGAATTTCCAGGAGCCTGGAGTCTATGTGTTCTAAAGCTTCCAGGTAATTCTGGTGTAGCCAGTATTTAGGGACACATTCATATACATTGCAATCAGTTTTTAAAAGTTAGTTATACAATTGTAATGATGACCACCTTTTTGCTCCTTCTTATATCCAGGGGTGCTTACATAGCGGTGCTGACCCCTGGTGGAAACCAGTCACCCAAGGGACACATCAGAGAGCTGGACCACTTGGGGAGGACGACAGCATCCGAATGTCAGATTTGAGCAAGGCTCTGGGTCACCTCTCCTCATTTAAGGGAATGGGAAAGCAAACCTAATGGTCATGGGACCACAGCACATCCAGATGAAGATCCTAACTTAAAAGAAATGCACATAAAGAAAAAAAAAGTGACAGCAGCGAAGAGGGTACCAAAGTGGAGTAAAAACATAAAAACAGGCTCTTGTATCCACTCAAGCTCAGTCACTATTCGCTTAGCCCCTCATAAACGCGAGGGATTGTTTAATTCCCATCTGCCAAGGTTTTAATTTACATGCCCTATATTCTATTTTAAGGATTCCCAAGCTTCCCAAATGAGCGCACGATTTTCTTCCTTTTTTAACTGCCCTTTTCTTCAATGAAAGAAATTGCAATGGCTTGCTTTTTTCTTGGAAGAGTTTTTTGGGTTTCCTATTCATTGTTGCGCCAGCTGAATATTCCTCATGCAAGCTTAAGCCTTTACCTCACAACCCTTCCAGTTAGGTGTTCTCCTGTCTTCCCTTGGTAGAGTCCTGTGTTCTTTCCGGCTGCTCGGGGCAGGGTCCAGGACCGTCCACGGCAGACACGACTCCTCCCTTTGGCCACAGCAGTTTGGCTGATGAACACAGAGAAAGTCTGCACGTCGGTACAAAACCCCAACCAGCCCAACCCCCACTTCTTTTTAAAGTGAGATGTGTCTACATTTTAAACTCCATTGCGGCAACTGGACACCATAGAGGGGAGCCTCTGTTCTGCCGGAGGCATTTTCTGGATCTTTCGGGGGTGATTCCATTTCCCGATGCAAGGATTGCGTGTGAGTATGTAGGAAAGAGAGAGAGAGAACATTGAGAATTGAGAGAGGGAGAGAGAACGGATATTCTAACAAAGTAATGTGTCTGAGTCCATGCTACCCTAAATAACTTGGGCTTGCACTGGCTGGCTTTTGTTCATAAAATGCTAATCCTTTCAGGTGCAGATCTATATAAAACATTGGGGATTCAAGGGTGCACAGAAATCTCATCCTCTCTTCTGCTACGTAAGGTAATGTATAAACTAACAGTTTGAAAGGATTTTGAGGGGACTAACCAGATGTCATTTGAAAAACTTCCCGAAGCTTTATCAAATACTAACACATGCCATATGGGCACATCAGACTAACAGCACCAAGCAGAGAGCACTGTCATTGTTTTCTAGATTGCCTTTCAATGCACACATGTCAGGGAAAAAGTTAGTTTCTCAGGTCAACTATGAATGATGGGGGAGGGAGTCGTTTCCTTTCATAAGGAAAAGCGCACCTGGTATTGGAAAATAATTCTCCTTCGCTTGCAGGCAAAATGAGGAAATGTCTGAAATGTACTGCTCAGAATTCCCTGGTGCTGGATGAGTGTGGCTTGCGTGACTGCTCTCCTGGCTTCAGACAAACGGTTGCTGCTGTATGTGAGATGCGTTGCATGGCTTACCTCCCCTAAATCCCACAACCGCCATAGCAGGTAGGTATCCCCATTATCTCTATCCTCGACAAGGAGTGTACGTGGCGGAGCTGAGATTCAGAGGCAGGCTCCTCACCACAGCATGGAGACCTCCTCCCTAAAGACGCTGTGTACTCATCAACAACCAGGCTGCCATCTTTTAGGAGAACAATGAATTTCCTGGAGTTGGGGAAACTTGAAAGGAATGAATGGGTAAGTATCTGTAGGAGAAAGAACTTTTGCGTGAAGCACAGACCCGCAGAGCACTCTGGCTGGTTTGGTGAGTTGGAGAAGGGGGCAAACATTTGATTATTCGATTCTAGAGCCAATGAAAATGTTAAATTGCTTTCACAGCGATCTCATTTGTTTGCAATCCTCTTGTGCATTAAAGTGAGGGACACGTGACCTGTCCAGGTGTGCAGTGCAATGACATTTGCTTCAGGGGCTGTGCTTTCTTGCATTTTGTCTGTTTGCTCACTGGAGTAAGCCAGTGCGCGAATGGCTTTTGGGCAGCGAGGCAGTGATGGCATGGCCGGTGTGTCTGGTTGCTAGCCCCTGTTGGCTGGAGCGATGGGATGGGGCAACTCTGGGGTGTGGAGACTAACTGAGGATGGTAAACACAGAGGAGGAAAGTCGTTCACATTTTGTAAAAAAAAAAAAAAAAAAAAAGGCTAGGAAACATCACTGTGGCGGCTAAGCATTTCGAGTCATTTCAGAGCAAAGTAGGCAAGGGAACCCGAGGCTGCCCAAGCCCACCCAAGGTGCACCTGCGGGGCGGCTAAGAACGTAGATTCTGCAGCTGGACCTCCTGGGTGTGACTCCGCCACTCCTCTCGGGCTGCTTTTCCAGCTCTCTGTGCCTGGATTGCTCGCATCTGAGAAGAGGCATAATAATAGCATCTACTTCCTTCATAGGGGCGATTGCTGGGACTAGATGAATCGATACACTTACAGCAGCAGAACGGGTTTGGCAACAGTATCCCCCTGCAGTGATGTCATGTGTTACTATTTTGGTACCGATCAGTGATCCCCGCAGCCAGGTGTCCTTTTCTAAATCAGGTGGTTTTCCTCTCGTTCTCGTCACTTTCGCTCTCCTGTTTCCCACTGTGGTCCTGGGAAGTGGACAGATACTATATTATCCCCTTTTTGCTGATGAGGAAATGGTGCGCAAGGGGATTAAGTGAGTTGCCAAGTGCCCGAGTGGGGAGCCAGGTCAGGCTCCTGGCTCACCCCCAGCACTTTCTACGATCTTGCAATAAAGCCTCAGATGAGAAGGGAGCAGCCTTGTGTTTGGTCCAAATCCTGCCTTCTCATCCACAAGGTCATTAATCCCTCCATTCACACGGTGTCCCCCCTGATGGTAGGATGTGTTGCTGGATCAGAGTCTCTTCATTAAGATTCATTTCCAAAGCTATTAGAAAGACCTTTTAGACCCCAGCCACGTCGTGCCTGTCCTCCGGCAACACTGGCTCTGTTTTTGCATTTCTTGAGGCACAGAACAGGCGCAGTGATGTTTAATGGTCCCCCTCTCCTTTGCTCTACAAAACTAGGATGGCAGCTCCTTGGGTAGCTGCTTTGCTCACCGGGGGGAAACTAAGCTGAAAAGCAGGGGTTCTTTTCAGCTCAGCAGATGCTAAGGCGATAAGCTGCACCTTTTAGAGCCTCCGGGAGGCTCAGCCAGCCTGTCTGGTTCTCTGCTCTCCAGCGGCTGCGGTTATGGACGTGTGTCTGAGCTCCGAGCGGCAGCAGCCCCCGCGCCTGCGGGAAGCACCGTGCACCCCAGATGGGGGCTTAGAGCCGGCGGCGGCGGAGGGGGCTCTCCAGGCGGATGGAACCGGCAGAACCCCAGAAGGTAACCTCCGTCCTCACCATGACACCCTGTCACTTGCTTTCCTGGCCGTGGCATTTCCCAGTTAACTTTAGTGTCAAGATTTCCCATCTCCTTTTAATTCTAGATTGTTCCTATTAGTGAAGCTTAGTATAAAAGTGCCTTTAGACAAGTGTGAGCAGAGCATTAAAAGTAATCCCCATTTTTTCATTATTTACTTATCTAAATTCGTCTTACCCTGCATATAAATCTCAAATGGTTATATTTTTGTCACAAGAACTTTTAAAAAGAAACAAAATCTTGATTCATGTCGCTTTTCGCCAACATGTTCTCCCGGCAGCTGTGTCGTATGGGGGTTGCATTTCTGGACGGGGACGCGTGGTAATAAATAATAGACCTAACAAATAATGTCAGAAAAGCCCACGTATGGCATTTCAAACATTTATAATCATTTAACATGGTAAAATTATGTTCCAACTCACTAAGACAGGATGCTATTTATCCTTATTAAACTAGCTTATGTAAAAAGGCAATTCTATCTCTAAAATCTGATCTCTCTAAAACTCAGACTAACATCGATAAATGAGAACATTTAGTGTGCAATAAGCATACATTTCTTTATCTTTGTCAAACATGGAAGGGTCTTAAGGGAGAATATTTATGTGCCCGCGTTTCTTTACGATGTGGGCTGGGAAAATATATCTATCAGCTCCTCTGCCTATAAAATGACGAGCCACTCCAAATCAGCCCATTGCCTTTTTCTACCGTCTTGAGAGAAAAATAGGTCCTCAGCTGGTGAGCCGTGGAAGGGAAGAAGGGCCCGTCTGAGCCGCACTGGGGGAGGGAAGTCTGCAGGGGCCGGCACGGGGCCCAGCTGGTCTGGCTGCTGCGAGTCACCTCCCCCAGTGATGAAACCTCAGAGGAAAAGGCAGCAGCCCTGACCCAACTCCGTGCCCTGGCCGGCCTGTACCGGCCCCTGAATTTCAGAGACCTTTTTTGAGGGTCGTTTTTAAACATGGCCATTACCGAAATGTAACTTATGAAAACTCACCACTAAAAAGATGATATAAAAGCCAAAGGTATATTTACAAACCAAGGCAATGAATACTCACAAGTCATCATGACTTACTTTATTACGTTCTGAGATTATCCTCCCGAGCGCGTGTGCTCTTCAGCTTCCTGGCGTCCGTCGCACGGCCTGGTGGGAAGCAGGTGGAAAGCACCCGTCACGGTGGGCAGTTCGTGTCTTTTCCCGGGAACGTCCTCGGGCAGTTTGAAATGGGAGCACTCCCACCGTGGTGATCATCAAACCCTACAAATCAGTGCTGCTTCCCCTCGCCCCAAGCTGATGGTTGAACGTTTCCCGGCACGCCACGGTCTATTCCTCTGCCTTCCTACCATCTCTCCAACAGTTCTGTCAGCCTCCGCTCGAGGGGAGAGGCTAGGGCCTCTTTGGTCATTCACAGATAATGAGCTGGCGGTGGTAGATGTTAGGAGCTTCCCCTAGTAAGAGGTGGGTGAGGGCCGTAGGTCTCCCTCCTGCCCCTCCAGCCCCACAGCCCCTACCAGGACAATGTCTCCTCCCTGACTTGCTCACTATTCATTAGCAGGTTCCGGAAAGTTCAGCGAAGTCCCAGGTCTCTGGAAGCTCACCTTTTAGGTCAGGGCACAGAATTCTCCCCCCGAGGGTGGAACTCATGCTACAGGAGACCCGGTGGGGGGGGGGGGTGCAGAGCAGCACCTGGAGAGCTGTGGACATCCATCCGTCATGCTCCCTGACAACCCAGTCGCTGTGCTCAAAGACCATTTCTCAATCTGCTGCACAAGGACACTATTTGGGTAAAATACAACAAAAATTCATTTCCAGAAAAACCCAATGAAAATGCATGCAAAGACAAAACACAAGCCGTGTGTTTTGGTAACTGGACGTGGTCAGATTGCTGGAAACATTTCTAAGAGCGGAGTCCGAACGTCTGCTCTTCTGTGAACCTGTTCGGGTTTGCAGACCAGCAGCACAGGACGATTCTCCTGCAGGTGCTAATCAGTGACACCCGAAATCGCCCACCCCCGATTAGGTTTCTGCAAACACCCTCCACCCCTCACCGGGCCCTGCCTCCTCCTCTAACGCCTCGAGGGGACATTTCTGATTAGAGCACCTCCAAGATTAACTGACCACTCCTTGTAGCTATTTTCTGAAGCCCGCATCCCACCTGCGGTTAAAAAGGTCCCAGGCAGGTCTCAGGGAGCAAAGGTAGGTTTCCTGCCGGTTTCCCTCCAGCTCCTCGCTGCCGATTCCCTCCCACCGCTGGTACCAGCGGCTTCTCTTCTGCTGACGGCCCCTCGTGTGCGTGTGCTCGGCGTGCCCACCCCTGACATTTTCATGCGCTGCTCGTTTGATCCTGAAAGACTCAGCAAAATCGGCACAATCTGTGCTTCCGTGATGTCAGCCCCGATCGGGTGCTCTTTCCCACCCATTTTATATGATATTTGAGAGCTGCTCATGAGCTTAAAGGGTATTTAAAGCAATTGTAACTTAATAGGCCGAGCTCATCTGACAGCCTCCCCCAGGACTGTGGAGCTGGCTCGTCTTTGGGCGACCGGTACCTTTTGAGGAGCAGCTGTACGAAGGATTTAAGGAGCACGCTCCAGCCAACGTGTGGGAACGTTACTTCGCTTCAAGACCTAAAAATAGTCAGGTCTGTGTTTGCCTAGGTCCTCAGCCAGACAGCTCATTCTTGCCATTCTGCTGGTGAGCTGGCTTTCTCCGGCCAGAACAGAGGGGTGGGGGGCTGCTCTGTCCTCGGCCACGTACCGGATCGGACCCAGGGCATCCCCTAGCGTCTCGCCATCTCGCGAAAACATCGCACCTGAACTTTGTGTCCCTGTCGCCAGGTATCACTCCATTTTGTGCTAGTTTGCAGCCACTGTCATTGCTGACGTCACCCCCTTTCTGTGGGAAAACCGCCCAGTCCCTTCCCATCCTACCAGCTGTGCCTAGTGTGTGCTTGCTCTGGATCAACAAATCACGGAACCTATTTTATTTTCTGCCCCCCTTCCCCCCCCAGATTCTAACAAGATAGAACCATCTCTTCATAGCCTCCAGAAATTTGTTCCTACCGATTACGGCAGCTACACGCAGGAGCACTACCTGTTTGCAGGCACAAGGATCGTCATCCAAGAATCCATAGAGAGCTACGGAGCGGTGGTGTGGCCAGGGGTGAGACGGCCGTTACCTTTGGGATGTCGGGGCTCCCGGGGCGACAGTTCCACACGTCGGGGCTGCTGTGGACG
>JAPYYM010003433.1:0-11162 GCA_028534135.1 Potos flavus
AAAAAAAAAAGAATTAAGTTTCAGGAAGTTTTATTGTTGGCAAACAATGGGTAATTATTATAATGAGTATTGTTAATTAACATTATTTTATGTATTTTTAATGAACATATGCATGCATTTTTCTGTTGAGTATATTCTTAGGAGTAGAAAGGTCATTTTATAACATGTCTATGATCTTTAGGAGAGAATACTGCACAGTTTCCAAAGATGCTGAACCAACAAATTACATCACCTCCATTGGTGTATGGGAATTTCAGTTTTTCCACAGGCTCAACCACTTCATTATATCTGTCTCTGTGATGTTTAGCAATTCTGATAGATATTGACCTCTACTGTTAATTTATATTTCTCTGATGTCTAAGGCTGAGCATTTTCATATACTTAAAAGTCATGTAAATATCTTCTTTTGAAAAGTGTCTGTTAAAGTTTTTGCCAGTTTTTCTTTTGACAGTCTATACTTTCTCTGTAGATGTGTAAAAGTTTTTTTAAATATACTGGATATGAATGCATTGTGACATAGAAAGTATGTCTGGCTTGCATTTTCATTCTTTTAATGTTGTCTTTTATAAACATAAGCTCTTAGTTTTAGAAAAGTTCACATACTATTTTCCAATATAGTTAGTATTCCTTGTGTGCCATTTAAGATATGTTTACTTCCTTCAGACACAGGATGATATTATCCTGTTTCTATCTAAATAGCTCATTGTTTTACCACTTATGTTTAGATCTACAGTTCAAGTAGAACTGGTATTCTTTTTTTTTTTTTTTTAATCTTTTTTGGAGGGGCGGGGCAGAGAGTGAGGGAGAGAGAATCTAAAGCAAGCTCACACCCAGCGCAGAGCCTGAAGCAGGGCTCGATCTCACGACCCTGAGATCATGACCTGAGCCAAAATCAAGAGTCAGAGCTTAACTGACTGAACCAACCAGGTGCCCCAAACTAGAACTGATTTTCAAATATGGTGTGTGGTAGGGGTAAGGATTTACTTTTTTGTTCTTTTTCCACAAGGGAATCCTTTGTTGAAAGGTCATCTTCATTCCTATGCAATACAAGCTTCTAAAGCAAGTGACTTTGTAATAAAATAAACAACCATATCTATGTGGATCTGTGTTCTCTTTCTCTCTCTCTCTCTCTCTCTGTCTTTGGTCTACTGGTTTTTTATGTGCTAATACTATAGCCTTAATTAATGTAGCTTTATGATACATTTTGTTTTGATTTCTGGTAGTGTAAGTACTATAGCTTTGTTCCTTTTCAGGTTTGTTGTGGCTGTTTCCAGCTCTTTTATTGTCACGTATGTTTTAAATGAAGCTTGTCAATTTCCAAGAAAATGATGTAGGGATTTGGATTGACTGAATTGCATTTATAAATAAATCTGTGGGATATTGGCATCTTTACAATATTGAGACTTCCAACCTGTGAACTTGGCACTTCCTTTCATGTTATTTAGGTTTACTTCAATTAATCTTAGCTTTATTTTTGGTTGCCTTTTTGTTGTTTTTATTGTTAGTTTGTTTCAGTGTAGGTGGTACATACGTACCTATTTTGACATTATAAGTGGTATCATTTAAAATTAAATTTCCTTTGTGTGACTGATGTATAGCAATATAATTCTCTATTTTAACAGTGTGTCTAATGACATTGCAATATTCTCAAACAAATTCATTTGGATCCCAATATGGATTATTATGTCATTTATAAACAATGAGTTTTATTTCGCATTCAAATTATTTGTTTCATATTCTATTTTTTTTAAATCTTTCTTTACTGTATAGGCCTAAGATCTCAAATTCAAGGTGAAGAGACATGCAGATAACAGGTATTCTTGACTTTTTCTCCATTTAATAGAAAAGCTGTTGATAGCTCACCTTTAAGTTTGAAGTTTGCTGTGGATTTTTCATTAGTCCTGTTAAACAGATTAAATTAAATTTAATTTGGTTTGATTTAATTTAATGTGATAAAAGTAGTTAGTATTATTTGGTATTTAAATTTTTCAAAGAATATTGTTTACTTATTAAGGTGATCATGTGATTTTCTGTTTATTTTTATTTTTTTATTTTTTTTATTGTTTGACAGAGAGAGAGAGATCACAAGTAGGCAGAGAGGCAGGCAGAGAGAGAGGGGGAAGCAGGTTCCCTGCTGAGCAGAGAGCCCGATGTGGGGCTCGATCCTAGGACCCTGAGATCATGACCTGAGCAGAAGGCAGAGGCTTTAACCCAGTGAGCCACCCAGGAGCCCTTCTACCTAGGTTCTTATTTTTAACATCATCTCCAAGAAACATCAAATGCCCCTAGAGAGAAAGTGACAAAATATTGATGCACTTCTCCGTGCTTCTTCTCTCTCTGGGATCTTGATTTTTCTAGCTCTGGTGGCTTTCTCAACTCACATGCCTTCGAACTTTATTTATATATTTATTTTTCAAATTCTGTTTTTTTCCAACTGTTCCCTGGTGGGAAAATTGATCTACTACTAAGTCTCCACTGTAATTCAAAGACCTGGATACAGTGATTCCTTATTTACCCTGTCAACTTCTTAATCTACATCCCAAGGTTTTCCACTCCTTTTCACCATATCATCATCCTCTTTTCTAACAGCTCTTTAATTTTAAAAATAATTTTGACCTTTTTTTGGCAGACATAGTTGTTTTATTTATTTCTTTAATTGAGGTTAATTGTACATAACATAAAATTTCTAGTTTTAACCATTTTTAAGTATATAGTCCTGTGGCACTTAAGTACATTCACATTGTTTTGCAACCATCCTGAACATCATCTCCAGAACTTTTTCACTTTCTTGAACTGATACTGTACCAATTAAATGTTATTTTGCAATCCCTTCTCCCAACTCTGGGAAACCACTAGTTTAGTTTCTGACTCTATGAACTTTACTACCCTAGGTACTTTATTTAAGTGGAATCAACAGTATCTGTTCTTTTGTGGCTGACTTATCTCATTTAACATAATGTCTTCAAGATTTACCCTTGTTGGGGTGCCTGGGTGGCTCAGTGGGTTAAAGCCTCTGCCTTCGGCTCAGGTCATGATCTCAGGGTCCTGGGATCGAGCCCCATATCGGGCTCTCTGCTCAGCAGGGAGCCTGCTTCCTCCTCTCTCTCTGCCTGCCTCTCTGCCTACTTGTGATCTCTCTCTGTCAAATAAATAAATAAAATCTTAAAAAAAAAAAAAAAGATTTACCCTTGTTGTATGTGTCAGATGTTTCTTTCTAAGGTGGGATAATATTCCATTGTATGTCTCTTAATTTTTGACTAATAGTATATTCTGTCATATATAAGGATAGCCACTTCAGTTCTCTTTTGGTTATTTCCTCATGGAATATATTTTTCTATCCTTTCAATCTATGTGTGGCCTTTGATCTCAAGTGGTCTCTTGTAAACATTATACAATTGACTCTTTTATTTTTATATTCATTTCCTCAATCTATACATTTTGACTAGGAGTTTAATCCATTTATGTTTAGAGAAATTTCTGATAGGGAAGCATTTACTTTGCTAACTTTTTTTTTTTAATGTCTTATTTCTTCCATTACTGCTTTTTTGTGTTTAGGTGATTTTTTTGTAGTGAGATGCTTTGATTACCTTCTCGTTTCGTTTGTGTATATTCTATAGATATGTTCTTTGTGATTACCATGGTGATTACTTACCACATCCAAAATTATGACAATCTCTCCTAAATTGATACCAAGTTAACTTAAATGTATACAAAACTGTACTCATTAACAACACAAACATGCCTACTTTATGTAACTATGTCACAAATTATGTTTTACAAATTGTGTAATCATTAAGATAAACTTATAATTATTTTTCTGCATTTACACTTTAAATCCTGTAGAAAATAAAAAGTGAAGCAAAAAATCAAAATGTATAATAATAATAATAATGATAACGTGAGTTCTCTGTTGGTACCTGCTGTCTGGCACTCAGTTCGTTTAAAAAATGGTAATTGAGGGGCGCCTGGGTGGCTCAGTGGGTTAAAGCCTCTGCTTTCTGCTCAGGTCATGATCTCAGGGTCCTGGGATCAAGCCCCGCATCGGGCTCTCTGCTCAGCAGGGAGCCTTCTTCCCCCTCTCTGCCTGCCTCTGCCTACTTGTGATCTCTCTCCTCTTTGTCAAATAAATAAATAAAATCTAAAAAATGGTAATTGATATTTTCATTCTAAGAGATAGGCCACTTTACTTAACCAACCTCCACTTCAGAATCCAATATTCTTCTATTACTGACTTCTCAACCTTTTGATTACCTCCCTATATAGATGAAAATCATTGTTCTTGGGGTCCTTGTCAAGTTCTAATTACCTACCACTACTCCAACTATTTTCATTAGTTGAGTGCCTGAATATACTACAGATATAAAATTCTTCCCATAATTATACCTGTCCTACATGTGTCTATTCCCATATAAGTATTAAGTCTAGATTTACTTATTTGCATCTTCAATTTTCTTTAGTCTATTGTATTTCCTAGACTATTTTCTACTCTGGTCCATTAGGATTTCTGAAATCATACCATAAATCACATAACACATGCTAGATACCCAGATAACTTAATTACCAATTAAATCTATTTAATTACCAAAAAAATCTATTTTTGCATTCATAAACTTCCCTCATTAATTTTTCATGTGATGATATGAGGAAGACTGATTTAAAGAATCTGTTATACAATGAATATTGTTAATATAATACAAATTTTAAGAATAAGCAAAATTAATCATACTATGACCCAAACCAATAAACAACTAAATTCCAGACTTATTTTTATATTCTTGCTATTGACCTGTTTCTAGCAGTTTGCTCTGCCTCCTCATTTGAAGTTACAGCTTCAAAAAACCTAAATGAAGGGGCAACTGAACATTCTGAATTAAGCATATAGGTAATTGTACATGCAGCTAGCCACTTTTGCTGTTGATAGGGTAAGTGGCCAATCATGCTGATAATTGGATACATGCAAGCACAATTAGGCAATTACGAATGCAATAGCTTGCACAATATACTTTTTTAGACATCTAATTATGTTCACAAGTAATAGTATGCTATACAAATTTACTCCCTTTCTCGAAATAAAAGTAAACCTAGAAAAGAATATATTCTACTGAGCTTAGGGTCAATATTCTATTACAGTTAAGATTAATAAAGTAACAGGTTATTAGGCAACACTTGAATGTGCGGTGAGGCTAGATACGCAGAGAGATGATATAGAGATAGGTAGACAGATAGATAGAGATGGATGTATATTTTCCCTGCCCAAAGAGATCAAAGTGCCAGAATTATAGTGAAATGAGTGACTTAGAACTATGAATTTCATTTTTGTACTCTCTTCCCATTGTGGACACATACACACACAAACTCACACACACCACTGGCAGGCAGATACATCCTAGGCGGCATCTCAGTAGTCTCTGCAAAACAAACTTGGCTTTTAAGATAGGATTTAAAATTCAAAGTAAAGTAATGAGAACTGGACGGCAGATTAATAAGTTTTCCAGAGGAATCTCATTTTTTTAAAGAATCTGAATTATAATTTAAAAAAAAAAGAGAAAAGAAGATATAACTGATCTTTGGAGAATAGGACTTTTCATATTTCATAAAAAGTGGGACATTCTAAGTCTAAATTGTTTTCTTGAGCATCCTATTGGTTTTGAATTTGTGAGTTTTGAAGGCCAGAAAAATTCTTCAATATTATTCTAATATTTTGTCTCTGCCACTTAATAGTTATGAGGCTTTAAGAAGACACTTTCCTTCCCACCATTTCTTCATCTATAAAACATGAATTATGCTGTCTAACTTTCAAAGAATTTTAGAGGGCTAGAAGAAACATATATAAAGTCTAGCACAAAGTCTGAATATAATCATTACTTATTAAGTGGTGGTTATTATTCTTATTATTCTTTATTTTAGGTGTTTTTTTCTTTTTCTTTATCTCCCCATTTCAATTTTCCACATAAGGAGAGAGTCTCTTCCAATTTATCTCCTCTCTGCTCCATCATCCCAAATGATGTCTCTCTCATACCATGTATTAGAAGGAAATAAAGAAATAACTCTGTGGTAGGCACACTTCTAAGATGGCTTTTAATGATTCCCACCTTCTGGTATTCACTCCTCAGTGTAATCCTTTCCTCCTCTTTAATGTAGGCAGGAACTGGTGACTGAGTCTAATGCATTGAATATGACAAAGTTATGAGATGTCACTTTTTAAAAAGTTTTTATTTAAATTCCAGTTAGTTAACATGCAGTGTAATATTTGTTTCGGTGCACAATTTAATAATTCAACAGAGATGTCACTTCTAGATGAGGCTACAAAACACTAGCGAATTCATCTTGCCCTACTCTCTCTTCTGGCTTGTCATTCTGATGAAATCAGTTGCCATTTTGAGAGCTTCTATATGGAATATCCCAAAGGGTAAGGAACCGAGGGCCTCTTCTGACTAACATCTCGTGAGAAACTGAGCCCTCAGTCGAATAAACTGTGAAGATCTAAACCCAGCCAATAGTCACTTGACTAGCTTGGAAGTGACTCAACCCAGTTGAGCCTTAAAATGACTGCAGCTCTGCTGACGCCTTGATTAATCCTGTAAGAGAAACAAAGCCTGAGATCCTGAACCAGATTCCTGATGAAAAGAAACTGTGAGATAATAAATGTTATTAAGATTTTGGGGCACCTGGGTGGCTCAGTGGGTTAAAGCCTCTGCCTTCGGCTCAGGTCATGATCTCAGGGTCCTGGGATCGAGCCCCGCATCGGGCTCTCTGCTCGGTGGGGAGCCTGCTTCCCCCTCTCTCTCTGCGTGCCTACTTGTGATCTCTCTCTCTCTGTCAAATAAATACATAAAATCTTTTAAAAAAAAGAAAAAGAAGCAATTCACAGACCTGTACCCCTGAAACAAATAATACATTAAAAAAAAAAAAAAAGATTTTGGGTAAGCCACTAGGTCTGGAGCAATTTGTTATATAGCAATAGAAAATTCATGCAAACTTATCCACACCAAACTTTTCTTTCCCAAACAGTTTGATTTGAATGATCCTTCTCCAGGGTATTTAAAAATACATTAGTTTCTGTGGTTAAAGACATATCTTCTTATTTACAATGCTTTCTGTAAGAAGTTTTCTCTTTCTTAAATACAGTTATTTCCTCTCTACCTCCACATCCTAGAATGAATAATTAGGCAGCACTTTTCTTCAGGCCAAAAAAAAAAATATGTAATGCTGGAGTGGAAATCTAAAATATTATATTTTAATAAATCATTTATATAATAAAGTAGTAAGAAAATAATTTTGAACATCTAATTTTTTTTGAAAAGCAACCTGAGAAATACTAATAAGAATAAAATATTGTTCTGTTACCAAAGAAGTTAAAATCTAGTTTAAAAAAATAAGACCTACGCAGATTTGAAGTCTACTAATACTCTAAGTTAATATATAATAAATGGGTTGCATAGATAGTAAGATATCTGGAAATAAATAGAAGAAAGAGCTTCCCAGGGAAAGGCAGAACATGCTTTAGTCCTTTCAAATGATTAAAATTAGAAATTAGCCCAATTTCCAGTCTCTACCAATTCTAGTGCCCCCTCCTTGATAATTCATTTTATTATCAATTATCTGCATTATCATGAATAGCATTCATTTTACTTATAAATCTAGAAAATAGTACAAAAGTTTAAATATTTGCCTCAGGGCTAGCAGCAATATTGAAATTAAAACCGAGGTTATAGAGACTCAGTTATTGGAGGAAGACTTTTTGGTTCAGGAAGGACTAATTTTTTTTTAAAGATTTATTCATTTATTTGAGAGAAGAGGGGGAGGAAGGGAAGGGCAGGGAGAAGTAGAGAGTCTCAAGCAGACTCCACGCAGCTCATGGAACCTGCTGCAGGTTCAGTCCCATGACCCTGAGATCATGACCAGAGTCAAAACCAAGAGTCAGATGATTAACCAACTGAGCCACCCAGGCATTCCAGAAAGGACAATTTTATGGGATGTTTATAAATTGGAATGAGAGAGAGTGATCTAAAGCAAGACCTAGGGAGTAGAGTCAGATGCCCTGCCCTAGGGAAGGGTAGACTGCCTTTGAATGGGAGGGAACAACATCTGGGAATGGAGAAAATTGTTACAAAAAGAAAAAATATATCTACTATCTGTGAGAGGCTTCGTATTTGAGAAATATGGTATCTATGACTCCGTTTTCTCTCTGCTGTATAGAAGGATGGTGGGTGGGAGATAGAAGTTAGGAACAGTGATGAAGAGATACTAGACAAAACTGGCAAAGACAAAGAAAGGGCTGGACTATGGCCTAGAAGACAACACTGGATGGTGATCAGAAACATTCAGTGGTGCCAGTCAGCTTTTTTATAATTGCTTCTATTGTTACTCAGCATCATTAATACTTTATTATAACTTGAAAAAGTGATCCTATTAATGCTTTTAATTTCTTGTTTCTATAGCTATATGTGACATTCAGGTCTTTTGTCTGGAAGAGTTTGCTCATCATTGGCCCAGAGAGAGCTCTGGAAATCAAAGTCAGAAAATTAGCTGCATATTGGTCACTGAGCAACTTCTTTTGATTAAAGTTATACCATTTAGATCACATAAAATTAATTGGTTATTTTTATCCTCTGTGGTATAAGCATAAGGTGATGTAGATACAGAAGTAATTAATTAGCAGGACCTAAAATACATGCTTCCTATGAAACCGTTGGAAGATGATTTCTGTTTTGGCTTGGAGGTGAGTTGGTATAGTTATCATATATGCCTTATATAAGATGAGACTTTGTCAGTTATGAAAACATTTACTCGCCTTTACTTTTTGTCTTTCAGCCTCTCTGTAATATACATGTTATACTTTGTGATGCATTATTTTAAATGAAGCAAATTTTTTTCTTTAAAGGAAAGAAAATTTTTTGCATACAACTGGTGATGAAAAACATGCTTGCTAACTAGTATTAATTTTTTTTCCAAAGAACTTGTCTCAACATTCAAGTGAAGTCAGAGGCTATTCTTGTAGTGCAAGACAATATGTGCAGAAAAAACATCTTGGACCCTGAGTTATAAAGTGGAGATTTGAGGCTCAAATTTGACATTTACTAAAGTTTTGGTTTAGGGCAAGTGGTTTAAACTCTCTGAGTCAGAATTTTGTAAAACAAGGATAAGTTCCATTGTCCAGGAAGATTGTGTAAAAAAAAAAAGTAATATTTTTGAAAGTTTATGATACAACATAAAGCACTCTAAGATACTGTTCTTTTATTTGAGGAGTCCTGCAAGAAAATTTCCACCTTTAATTATATAAATCATTTCGTTTTCATATATTTTCACTAGTGTGGAGACATTTGGTCCCATATATAGAAAAGTCATTGAAGACTAGTCAAGCCTAAAGTCATTGAGGTATAATATTCTGATTTTTTATTATATTGGGCACTTTTAAAAGTTTGGAGAAGACAGAAAAGAAGAAATTAAAAAATAATTCATTGATCTGTAGACCTATCACTTAAAGATCACTTTTTTTTAATCTCCCTTCCCATTTGCTGTATTTTAGATTTTTCGGAGATGGATAGATAGATAGATGATAGATAATAGAGAGATGAGTGTGTATATATTAGTTTGTATTATAAACAGAGGAAACATTTGTCTGTCTTACTTTAGGCTTCATAGACATGAGTTCAAAAGTTTCCATTTTGGGGGCACCTGGGTGATTTAGTGGGTTGAAGCCTCTGCCTTCGGGTCAGGTCATGATCTCAGGGTCCTGGGATCAAGCCCCACATCGGGCTCTCTGCTCAGCAGGGTGCCTGATTCCCCCTCTCTCTCTGCCTGCCTCTCTGCCTACTTGTGATCTTTCTTTCTGTCAAATAAATAAATTAAAAAATCTTAAAAAAAAGGTTTCCATTTTGTGGACTTATCACTATTGTTATTTAGTAGCATATTTCCAGTTTTTTTATAATTATGTATAATGTACATAAATCTTTCCTATATTTAGGATTTTCTTAATCCCCACAGGACCATTTCCTTAGAGTTGATTTACTGGAAAGCTTTACTTATTATTATTGTTACTATTATTCAGAAACCTGTCTTCTTTATAAGGGCTCAGGCTATATCTTTCACCTTTGAAATCCCCCAGGTTACTGAGCATAGTATTTCAGACAAAGTCAACACCTAATATTTGTAGAGTGAATTGTATGTTAGTCTCAAAAGCTCATTCATTCTCTAAGCTGAAGATATTGGTGTCTTGCAATGGCTATGTAGAGAAATGGTGTCATGCAGTGCCTGTAATGCTTTGTCATATGAGAGGGATCATTTCAAGGCTAGTTGGGCAAATGATAATGTAGGCAGAGCACATCCACAAATTAGATAAACAGATGGGCTTTTATTGCCGGAAATAATTTGTTCTTGGAAGGAACATCTAACACTGGTGATTGTCATATTCTGACAGCAGAGTGACATTTAGAATTGGAGTCAGACCTGACCTGGCATACTTCTGAGGGACGGTATCTCTGAAGCAAATGGGTAGCAATTATTTATTAAATAGTAAATTTAGTAAATTATTTATCTCAGATCATATAGACTTAGTTATATAATTTCTTCCTAAATATGTTATATTTTTATAAGCAATGAGTAGTGGAATGCTCATTGATGTTAAAACTGATCTTAGTTTATGGACAGTTCTGTTATCACTTCAAATAAGTATAATCAGGAGCATCTCATTACAGTGAAACCCAAGGGCTGAAGCACAAATCTGATGTGACTTCTTAATATTTACTTAAGAATAAAAAAAAAATGAAAGAATGGTCTGCAATCCTCAATAGTCCAGATAAGTGATGCAATGTTATTTATATTTGTTTGTATTATGAACAATTTGCTGTAAGGAACTACTTCTCATGTATTTTATAGTCTTCATTTGTATTTTCCGGAGCCAGTGCTAATGTCATGAACAGATTCTCAATAACTGCTAGCTGGTTGATTGTTGGAAGGATGAATGTATGTATGTATGTATGAATGGATGGATGGTTGGATGGCAAGAACAATCATTTCTTCATGACTAGTTTACTGCCAAACTGGTTACATGTTTTCTTTAGTGCCTGAGCTTCCTTGAATTCTGATATCCTAGTAATGAATAGATCATTCTTTAGTTCACTTCTCTATTCACTCAGTAGCTATGTTTTGCATGTCTACCA
>JAPYYM010003434.1:0-11161 GCA_028534135.1 Potos flavus
AGAAATCCTTTTGTCAGGATATATTCTTTATATTTTTTGTGCTAAAATTAAAGTTTCTGGAACTTCCGGTTTAATTCTTTGGTATTTCTTCAGGAAGTTTCTGGAAATAACAGATGGCCTTTGTTGTAAGGGTGAGCAACATCTCTGGGTGTGGTGAGGTCCACGGTAAATAATTAGCAGTCATCAAATATCCACTGGGCCCCTTAGCGAAGCACCATTAACGGGGAGGTTGAGGAAAAGGTGTCTTCTGGAAAATTGAATTTTTTGTTTAATTGATACTTAGCCAGAAACTGCTTACTTTTCCTCCAAATCTCATTGACATTTTTCTTCTCTAAAAATGCAGTTTTCCAATTTTCTGCCTGCCTTGTGAAGCATTGCCTACCAAACAGAATTAAACCTTTCCCCACGGCCCCTCCAGGTGATCATTTTGTTCATCAATTATGACTATGCAGATTTGGAAGCTGGAGGAGACAGAAATAAAGCGGTATACACACCCCAGAAGGCTTTTAAAGATGGATCGATAACATAAGGTTCCATTTTCTTAAGACTGCCCCCCTCCCTTCACAGGCGTGTTGTCAAACAAATAACTGCCTGATTGAGGTTCCTGGCTAATTAGGTTCGTGCGAGACTGAAGTTTTGGTGTCTGCGCAGGGCTTTGTCTTTGCCAGAAGCCGTTAGTCCTCTCTGGCACGGGAACAGTTAACTGAATAAAACTGACCAAACCTCTGACCAGAACTCCCCAGAGCCTCAGTCAGCCTCTTTTTTGGTCATCGTGACAGTCCATTTAGGAGAGGTTGAGTCCAAAAAAGGGCATAGCAGCATCTGCCAGGGGGTTAATGAGAACACAAAGACAGTCTTGGCCTCGCCGTGACTCCCCCTCCGCACCCCTTTTAATCTCAAGCTTCGTGTAAAGCGAGGGGAAATGAAGACAGCTTGGTGAACCAGCGAGATGCCCAGAGACCCATCTCTACCCAGACCATGGGTCTTAAGAGGATCAAAAATAAAATCCATGACTTCCTAGGAAGCCCTAAAGCTTTGCCTTCAGAAATGAGCCCTCCTCATCAGCTCGACGGCTAGTCCCCAGTGGGCAAGAAGCTGCCTGAGGTTTTAGTGGGCTGTCCTCGTCCTCACCCGATGCCGGGTGCTTGGTACGCATTCGCCGAATACACAGGGATGGCAAGAAGCAGGGGGATTTCAGCTCTCTCTGGTCTCTTACTGCCTGCAACTCCTCAAGTCTGCACCCCAAAGTCTCATTAGGGTTCACCACAAAGACCAGGCCAGGAAACCCGAGGTGGCGGGGGATTATCTGGAAGGATTTACTAAGTGCGCACGTGGGCCGGGTATGGGAGACTGGGCTGGTACCACTGCTCCCCTCACACGCCCAAAGAGTCTTTTTCTCTCTTCCCTCCTTCCTCCTTTCCGTCCTTCCCTACGGGTTTACAAGTGCCTCTCTGCTCCCGTCATCCCCACTAGACGTGATTCCACTGGACCTTGGAGCCCGTGTCCAGAGGAGCACCCAACAGTGTCAGACAGGTCTGGTTTTACGTCTTGTCTGTCCTATGCACCTCCAGGCTGGGGCCCTACTCACCGTATGTCCTTAGAGCCCAGCACCTGGTTCCCCGTAGGTGCTCCCTCGGCCTTGGCTGGAGTGTCATAAATGTAGGGGTACGCTGTCCAACACCCCCCTCCTGGGATGTTGACATGATTCCTTTTTTTTCATTTGTCTCTTACAGTCCCATTCCTTATTCACCAAATGCCTTTTGTGCAACTCCGAGCGGTTCCCCCAAGGTTTCTGTCCGCATCAAGTCCTCCCCCTTCATTTCCTAGGGCTGCCAAAGCAGGTCCCCCCCAGTGAGGTGGCTTCCAAAAACAACAGCTTATTCCTCCAGTTCTGGGGGCAGAAAGTCCAACGTCAAGGTGTCGGCAGGGCCACACTCCCTCTGCGGGCTCTCGGGAAGAACCTTGCTCGCCTCTTCCACCTTCTAGTGGCTGGGGGCATTTCTTGGAGACTCCCAGCTTGGAGCGGAGTTCCTCCGGTCTTGGCCTCCGTTGTTCGGTGGCCTTCCCCTGGGTGTCCAAATCTCCCTCTCCCTTCTAAAGACACCAGTTACTGGATTTGGGGTCCACCCTAAGTCCAAGATAACCTCATCTTAGTTACACCTGCAGAGAACCTATTTCCAAATAAGGTCACATTCTGAGGTTCCGGGTGGGCATGATAGTTAGGGGGACTCCACTCGACCCACTGCAATGTCCATGGCCTTTAGCATTGTGACATCACCCACTGAGCCCTCCCTTGACCCACAGCCGGTGACAATTCATTTGCTGGCCACTCGGGAGCTGACCATTCAGCCACTGGACTTCCTCCCAGGGCACCCGGCAACGGGAAGAGGGAAGAAGTTTCCGGCTCCCTCGGCGTCCCCAGGCCCCGCTGCCACTGTGTGCAGCTTCTTGTCAACATCAAAATAAACCTGACATAGAGATTCAGAGTCACAGCCTTCCGGATGTGCAGAGCTGCACGGGATTATCCCTGCTGATTCGCCAGACAGAGTGGCACGGGGAGGGAGGGGGAGGACCGGGCTTAGAGGGAGGTGAAAATGAGGAACACCTGCGGGATGGCTCTTTGCAAATCTCCATTAGCAGAGAGGCCACGTGAGTGAGTGGGCTCGCTCAGCGGGCTCCCAGCGGAGAGCCTCCCATGCACTTGTCTGGAGATTAAGTCTCCCTCCCCGCCCCCTCCCGCCCCACTCTTGCGTTTCCTGTCTGGGAAGCTGAGCTGAGAAGCCAAGTGTGCATCTCAGACCACTCAAAAGCAGAAGATCGCCCCTCCCCCACACTCCGGGGCCCTCCCCTAGAAGGAGCGAGGATCGCTCCGGGGAGTGGCTCAGGCCCAAGGAGAGAGAGGAAGCTGGACCAGAGAGAAACAGAGAGCCCTCGGCCCGATGTGGGCCTCTGCCAATGTTGAGGGCTCCGCTGGGGGCCTCTCTGAGCTCCCAGTCGGATCAGGCATGGAATTAATGCTTCCCTCTATTTACCGGGCAGCATTATTTCCCAGCTGAGGGGTGCCATAAGTCCCCTTAGCTTTGCCAGAACCATCCCCTCAGGGACACTCTCTGTGTGACGCCTTCCACCTCTTCCTCCGTTTACTCGGTCTCCTGCCCTATACGCTCCAGCTCAGGCCGCGTCGTCTCTTTTCTTTCTGGCTTCAAATCTGGACAAGACCAGCACAATCAGGAGAAAGTCCGTGACAATTCTGAAATGGGTAGAAATGACACGTGCCCAGTATTTGCCTTGGCCCCACGTGACAAGAGCCTGGCTGTGCACAGTGTGTGTGTGTGTGTGTGTGTGTGTGCACGCATGTGCGTGCGTGCGTGCGTGTGTGTGTGTGTGTGTGTGTGTGTGTGTGGCCGGGGTACAGACACGACTTACACGCAGGTGGGAGCCTCTCGGGGCTTATGTAGCTCCATGGTGAGAGATTCAGTGCCTTGCTGAGACACTGTGGAGTCTGGCTTATAAATATCTTTAACCACCAAATGGTCTAGAAATTTTTAATAAAAATATTATTCAATAATAATACTACTCCAACCAGCAAGGGAATGTTGTAACGGTCTCCATTTTCCTCTTGATACTCATCTAGCGTCTGTTTTTCAAATGAATTTGGATGTTAAATCCTTTTGCTGCCCTGACCAATTTATTCTGCAAATTAACTATATATGACAGAATCTAAAGTCCGTTACCACTTAGCTTTGCCTCACTGAAATTCATGCCGCTTCCCTGCCCGTTGGAGCCACCCGCTCGAATAGATTGTGGCTCCTGGTGGTGATTTGGATTCCGCTTAAGTCCCTCATCTCTTGGTCCTCATCTCTTGAGTTTCAAATGTGCTGAGTGGACCAGGCCCTTTTCAGCTCTCGGTGACCCGCGCTCTATTCTCAGACACTGTGGTCTCTGCAGCTGCCCATCCAGCCTTAATCAAACTCTCCTTAGGAGATGTGGTTTCACCCAGAGCTGCAACCCACGCTGGTCCGTGAGGGAGCCTCCGTGGCTCAGCCTGGCTGCAAGCGGCGGAAAGAACCAGACGCACGGGCAAGCAAGGGTTACAAGAAGAAGAGTCTGGCAATGCGCGGCACGTGGATGCCATCTCAGATTGTGCCTGAGAGACGGTGGCGACCAAGGCGAGGGACAGAAACGGCGCCCTGTCAAGCCACACGAGTTGGTTCACTTCTGAGTGACGCGAGTGGAGAGACACTCGGACACTCGGGAGGGCGGTCAGGATCCCAGGGCACATGAACACCGTGTCCTATCAACAACTGGGGGAGTCTGGAATGGATACGAGAAGACCTGGAAACACGCTTGGGAGCTCTCTCCCCATATACTTGAAGGGGTGTCACGTCACGTGGGATCACATGAATTTCTGTACATTTCAGAGGGCACAGTGAAGATCCAGGGAAGGAAATGAGAGGGAATGAGTTTACTGAATCGCATGTTTTCACTGGGAGCCCACTGTATGTCAGGTAGAGCGCTAACGTACACGGCTACATCTTCTTATGAGCTCATTTCTCCGTGTGTGAGGGAGGGGAGTGGGTCGAAAAGTAGACGCTGACAGGATGAGGAGTGAGAGTAGAGGCGTGGGAGATGGGCTCTGGGCACGCCCACGAGGAAGTTCTGAAATCCACCTCCCAGGGCTGGGGGAGACTGAAGGAAGACTCTTGATTCCTTCGGGGCCAAGTTCTATAGGAACCCGCAAGTGATACAAAGTAAGATGGGCAGCCTTAGAGACGGTGGGCTCTGGGCTAGCAGAAATGTTCCCGTGGAAGCAAGACAGTCACCGTCAGGGACAGCCCAGCTTCGGAAGGGCTCGAGTCCCCTCTAATAGCCAACTGCTAAACTTCTATTATTCTGAGACCTGAACTTCTCGGTCTTCTGCTAAGTCGGTGGAGCAGCAGGGCTGGGGATGAGCATTTTATCCAGCCCACCAAATGATTCTGACTGCGGATACCATGCCAGGCCTCAGATGACACGCTGGGATTTGCCACCCTAAACGGGAATCATTTATTTTACAAATATCGTCAGAATCCTTCTTCCAAATTCTTCAAGTCACCCTAATATGTAGAAGAGATAAGAGTGGGGAATAGACTCCCAGGCACGTGGCACCATTATTGTTTGGTAAAAAGAAACAACTCTATTGTTTATGGCGCCATTCAAGCATCTACTCAGAGCCTCCGGGAGGCAAGCAGCCTAATTTGAAAACCACTGATTCAGACTCTGATGACATTGGCCCGAATTGTTCCAGAAGTAACCAAGCGCGCTCCCCAGGCGCGAGGACCGCGTGCTGACCCTGAGAAGGAGAGTGCCACCAGCAGCAGAGTCCATCATGGGCCATCGAGAGACTCTGCTTCCCGGACCTGAGCAGACAAGAAGCACCGTGTGCGGTCAGCCCGACTGAGGCGGTAATGATGAAAGTCAGAAAACTATTATACTCTCAACCAAGACCGAATCTATTCAATCACGCGAGTTCATCTCATAAAGAAAGGACTTGATGGAGACGGAAGAAGAAGGCAACACCCCTGTACACAGTTCTGTTCGGGGGACGATAAATGAGCGGCAGACGTGGAAGCCAGGCCTAAGGCTCTCCTTCAGACAATGAGTACAGAGGTGTGCGCATATTAACCCCTCCCATTATTAACTCCTCTCTTTCAAACATCATAAAGACAACGTGATCATTACGTTCGACCAAGGTGACGCTGTGATTTGACCTTACTTCCCTGCACACATGCAGCAATAGTAGATATTAAAATAATTACAAGTGTATAGGGGCGCCTGGGTGGCTCAGTCGTTAAGCGTCTGCCTTCAGCTCAGGTCATGATCCCAGGGCTCTGGGATGGAGCCCCGCATTGGGCTCCCCACTTGGCGGGGAGCCTGCTTCGCCCTCTCCCACTCCCCCTGCTTGTGTTCCCTCTCTCGCTGTGTCTCTCTCTGTCAAATAAACAAATAAAATCTTTAAAAACAGAACAAAACAATTACAGATATTAAAATGACCAGAGCTGTTCCTGAAGAGGCCCCGGCCAAGGAAAAGAGAGGCTTTCATGTAGCAAGGTCCAGCTGTCACCACCTAAAAAGATGGCCATCTTGTCACTTTGGTGTTTTTTGTTTTTAGAGAGAGAAAGAGCATGGGGGGAGGTGCAGAGGGAGAGAGAGAATCCTAAGCAGGCTCCTTGCCCAGCACAAGGCCCAACATGGGGCTCGATCTCACAACCCTAAGATCATGACCTGAGGCAAAATCAAGAGTTAGATGCTTAAGCGACTGAGCCTCCCAGGTGCTCCCAACCTGTCACTTTGGCCATTAAAGCCCCTGATGCCACGGTCTCCCTTAAAGTCTACTTTCTTATGCACACACTCAATTTTCTCATTCTAGTAGAGAAACTAATGGTTGATAGAGAACAGCAGCAAACAGCCAGCCAGACAGAAATGGCCTTGCTCAGCCACTGAGCCAACAGAAGCTCCTGGACCCATTGTGTGTGAGGACACGGTCTATGAGGAGGCCCGTCTCTGGGAGCTTTGACAGGGGAACAATGAAAGCAAAAAAGCAGATGTCTGGTCTTGGAAAATGAAGGGAGGGCCAGAGAGGAGTGCAGTAGGCCCACATGTCTCAGCATCGGCGGCTGAGACAGACACTGGACGCATGTCATTTCCCAGGCCACCACCACGGCTGGCAAAGACTGTCTTCGCCCAGAATTTCTTAACTCAAAAGAGGAGGCAGTTCGGCCTGGGCTCAAACTCGGAGCTCTGGGACATATTGTAAGATGCTTAAACTCTTCGGGCTAGTTTCCTTATGCGTTAAATTGGTTAATAACATAACATCTCACAGGATGACTCTGAGAGTTAAATGGGATAATACACACAAAACGGTTAGCCCGGCTTCCAATATCTTAGCTCTCAGTGGTAGCCATTGTTCACCATTATATTCCCGTTACCTAGCACAGTCTTGGCACCCAGGGAGCACTCAAGACATACAAAATGAAGGAAAAACAAACACAGGAACATCAACCCTCAAAAATAAAAAAGGATCTTCATGAGCTAGAGACAGAACAAGAACACTCTGGTAAATGAGGGCTACACTTGCAGGCTTTGGACCTGCGGGAATTAACCCACCAAAGTTGTCAGGAGGTCAGTTCCCATACAGTTAAGGGATCAGAAGTCCCCCTCCCCCCCCCCCCCTTGTGGGGAAAAAAAACTAGGACTGAGGAAGGGCTCCACTGAGGAAGCCATGCCTGAGTCCAGGCCTCTGCCATACTGAGCTGCCCGCCCGAGACGGCAGGGGGGAGCGGAGCGGGAATGTGGCTGACCCACTGGCTTCAGTACTGGGGCCACAGAGTCCCTGATGGTCCCACGGGATGAGAGAGGGGGAAGGAAAAGACGATGCTAAATTCATAATTAGTTTGTGACAACGTGCTTCCATGTACAGTTTGATGCATGACGATCAATCAAAAGATGTGGCTGGTTGGCCTCATGGTGGCCTCTCAGGCACCCTTGTCGGTAGCACGCTCGTTCAGAGTGACATGGTCCCTATGATTGCAAGGTGACCCTCAAGGCTGGCAACCCAACTCTCCAGCAGTTGAGTGATCTTTTCATTAATCTTAGGGGACAAATGGGTAGAAAAGATGCTGTTGGCCATGCTGAGCTTTATTTTAAATAAAAACATTACGCTAGTGGAATAAGATTAGATTTTGATGCCCCAATCCAACCTTTCTAGATACAAAATATTTCTCCCTGAAATGCGACACTCCTTGGATGATACCTACAAAAGTGGGTGGTATATAAATGGCAGAATTTAAGGACCTTCATTCCACGTCTTGAATAACGTTGTCTAATACTTAGGGTTTGCTACTAATAGAGTGCTAGGATTTCTGGATTCTTTTTTTATTTTCACAGGAAAGAGAAAAAGCAAATCCGTCCTAGGCATCAGCAAGACCCCAGGGGTATCTTTCCCTCGTATCAATCCGGAATCCAAAATCCACTGAGAAACACAGAAAATAAGCCACTTCGGATATATTAAGTCATGAATCCTATCTTTTTCTAAAGCTTGTAGCTATAGCATCTTGGATTTAATTTTCATTCCTATGGTAACAAGTCTACTGGAGGACAATTCAGTGTAATTTCAAACAAAGCACAGAACCGAATGCATGTCTGCCCACGTACATGTGTGTGTACGTGCACACACCCCTAACAAAACACAGTCTTCCCCCAGTGCCAGGAACTTCAGTGATGTCAAGGAAGCTGAAAAAAACGGACTCCTTTAAAATGCCTGATAAGAAAATTCATCATGAGTATTTCCACCCTGAGGCACAGCTAACTGTACTTTCAGAAACAATAGGAAGGAATGTTGTCAACAAGCGACCAATGCTGAAATTTTGTGTATATACAGGTAAGTACTCATCTCAAGGTTGTTGCCATCATTTATTTATTTATTCGAGTGCAAATCCTTTTAGACCCTTCTTGTGCTTCTAACTTCAGCCTCTCAGGACTTTCTTTCCATCAAAAAGTTGGTTGACATCAAGCAAAAGTCAAAAGACCCAAACTGGAACTCAATTCAATTTGATAGAGCAAATACTGAGTTATTGAATGTCTATTTACAAGGTACTGTGCAGGTCTTTTGAATATACCAAAATGAATTATGTGTAATCCCTACATTCAAAGGCTGTATTATCTTGTAGAGGAGATAAGACAGATATACAAAATTTAAGGGCCATTTTTTTTTTAAAGGATCAGATAAGGACCAGATGATATTAGGATTAGACCAGGAGAGCTTCCTTGAGGAGGACGCTGCTGGGCGAGGCCATGAGGGATGAGAGCATCTTTTTTTTTTTTTTTAAAGACTTTATTTATTTATTATAGAGAGAGAGCGCACAAGTGGGGGGAGCAGCAAGCAGAGGGAGAAGGAGAAGTGGGCTTCCCACTGAGCAAGGAGCCCAATGCGGGACTCGATCCTAGGACCCTGGGATCACGACCTGAGCCAAAGGCAGATGCTTAACTGACTGAGCCACCCAGGCATCCCAGATGAGAGCATCCTTAATAACAAGAGCTACCATTTACGGTAGAAGTTGGCGACTTTTTCTGTAAAGGGCCAGAGAGTAAATATTTCAAGCCCTGTGGCTCATGCAGTCTCGGAAGCAAGGATTCTACTACTCCTTTCTAGGGCAAAAGCAGCCACAGACAATACCCAAGCGAATGGGCATTGCTGTGTTCTGATAAGATGTTATTTATGGATACTGAAATTTAAATTTTGTATAATTTTCACATGTCATAAAATGCCATTTCCCTTTTCATCCTTATTTTTCAATTATTTAAGGAGGCAGAAGTCATTCTTAGCTTGCAGGCCGTGCAAACACAGATTTGCTTGTGGGTCAGAGTTTGCTGACCCCTGATCTCCTGAGTTCTCACTAGAAATACAGTGCTTTATGATATGGGATCTCATTGAAGTCTTACACCTGTTTTGCAGGGTAGATGTTATCAGTCCATTTTCCAGATATTGAAGTGGAGCTCAGAGGGCTTAGGTCATATAGATTTCAAAGACCCTGCTTTGAACCACCAGGCCGTACAGCCTCCCACGAATGGTAAGGAGCTTAAGGAATGGTGGAATTAATAGGTTTTCTCCAGTCAGAGGCATTCCCAAATCTAAAAACTCTTTTAACAAATACAAGGTTTGCTATCATGGCTGGCTCGCAGTGAACTCATTTTAGATCTCTGTTATCATCCTGTTCTCTCTCTTCACAAGTTATGCGGGGGGGTGGATATAGTGTTTGATAACTTCTACTTTCCAGAATATAATATTCTCTTGTATTTGAAGGGAAAAAGAACAGCCTTCTAGCATTCGTTCCAACCTTTTGACCCCCTCTTCCCTCATGGCTGCCCGGAGCCCAAATGCGGAAGCTCTTGCTAGTCCCTGCGGGAAACGTGTGTGTTTCAGACATGATTCTCTCAAAGTTGCTAACTTCTCAGCCATTCTGAGCAGCGGCTCTCTCGCGCATGGCTTCTCTACTGTCTCTTGTTTAAAAGTGATTTAATGTGCTAGAGAAGACGGAAGGAAAACAGGAGTTGCCATGTTCTCCCAGCACCTGTTCGGAAGACATCAGGTGGTGGTCTCAACCCTTCTTTGATTACCTTCCTTCTCTGAAAGAGCCAAGGGTCTTTTACACTATCTGCAGACCATACAGGGTGGTTGGCTTCCAGATATGATACCGACAGCTTCATGAGTCAGCCTGCATGTATTAAAGATCTGTCGCGTGCCCAGCACCATGCTACGAGCTGTGGAAAGCTCTAAAGTTTAAGATACTGACCTCTGGGAATTTGCAATCTCTTTGGGACAGCAAGACTAACAGACATGTAATAATAGTAATATTAATAATAGCTGTTCTTTATCAGGCATCTCCGCATTCTACTAAACATTTTGTATACACTCTGTCCAGTGAAAAACAAATCCAGATCTAGTAAGGAGAGTATTGTTCAAAAGGATTATTGCAAGGTGGCTGGGGTTGGGGGGGATACTGTGATAATATGAAGAGGGGATTGTTACAACAGGGAGAATGCTCTGATGAGGGCCGCAAGCATCTCAAGAGTTAGGTAAAATTTCTCCCTTTACAGAGAGCACTAAACAAAGCTAGAAAGAACCAGGACTCCCATCCAAGTACTAACCAGGTCCGATCCTGCTTAGCTTCCGAGATCAGACGATCGGGCGCATTCAGGGTGGTATGGCCATAGACACGCCTCAATATCATCAAAGTCATCTACGAAAAACCCACAGCGAATATTATTCTCAATGGAGAAAAACGGAGAGCTTTTCCCCTAAGGTCAGGAACACGGCGAGGCTGTCCACTATCTCCACTGCTACCCAACAGAGTACTAGAAGTCCTAGCCTCAGCAATCAGACAACAAAAAGAAATAAAAGGCATCCGAATAGGCAAAGAAGAAGTCAAACTCTCACTCTTTGTAGATGATATGATACTCTATGTGGAAAACCCAAAAGACTCCACTCCTAAACTGCTAGAACTCATACAGGAATTCAGTAAAGTGTCAGGATATAAAACCAATGCACAAAAATCAGTGGGATTTCTGTACACCAACAGCAAAACAGAAGAAAGAGAAATTAAGGAGTCGATCCCGTTTACAA
>JAPYYM010003435.1:0-11161 GCA_028534135.1 Potos flavus
TGTTCTGTAGTTCCTCAAGTAGTCCACTGTATATATGAACCACATCTTCTTTATCCATTTGTCTGTTGAAGAGCATTGTGGTTCCTTCCACAGTTTGGCTATTGTGGACATCGCTGCTGTGAACATCGGGATGCATGTGCCCCTTCTTTTCACTACATCTGTATCTTTGGAATAAATACCTAGTAGTGCAATTGCTGGGTCATAGGGTAGCTCTATTTTTAACTTCTTGAGGAACCTCCATACTATTTTCCAGAGTGGCTGTACCAGCGTGAATTCTCACCAACAGTGTAAGAGGGTTCCCCTTTCTCCACATCCTCGCCAATATTTATTGTTTCCTGTCTTATTAATTTTAGCCATTCTAACTGGTATAAGGTGGTATCTCAGTGTGGTTTCGATTTGTATTTCCCTGATGGGTAGCGATGTTGAACATTTTTTTCATGTGTCTGTTACCAGTTTATATATCTTCTTTGGAGAAGTGTCTTTTCAGGTCTTCTGGCCATTTTGTGACTGTATTAGTTTTCTGGGTGTTGAGTTTGAGTAGTTCTTTATAGATCACAGTAACAGCCCTTTAACTGTAATGTCATTTGCAAATATCTTCTCCCATTCCATAGGTTGCCTTTTAGTTTTGTTGATTGTATCCTTTGCCACGCAGAAACTTCTTATCTTGATGAAGTCCTAAAAGTTCATTTTTACTTTTGTTTCTCTTGCCTTTAGAGATGTGTCTTGCAAGAAATTGTTGTGGCCAAAGTCAAAGAGGTTACTGTTTATGTTCTCCTTTAGGATTTTGATGGATTCCTATCTCACATTGAGGTCTTTCATCCATTTAGAGTTTATCTTTGTGTATGGTGTAAGAGAATGGTTGAATGTCATTCTTCTGCTTGTGGCTGTCCAATTTTCTCAGAGCCATTTATTGAAGAGACAGTCTTTTTTTTCTTTCTTTTTTTTTAAATTAATTTTATTTTATTTTTTCAGTGTTCCAAGATTCACTGTTCATTTACCACACCCAGTTCTCCATGCAATACATGCCCTCCTCAATACCCACCACCAGGCTCAGCCCACCTCCCAACCCCAAAACCCTCAGTTTGTTGCTCAGAGTCCACAGTCTCTCATGGTTCATCTCCCCCTCCGATTTCCCTCAATTCACCCCTCCCTTCCTTCTCCCAATGTCCTCCATGTTTTTCCCTGTGCTCCACACTTAAGTGAAACCATATGATAACTGACTCTCTCTGCTTGACTTATTTCACTCAGCATAATCTCTTCCAGTCCCGTCCATGTTGATACAAAAGTTGGGTATTGATCCTTTCTGATGGAGGCATAATATTCCATTGTATATATGGACCATATCTTCTTGATCCATTCGTCTGTTGAAGGGCATCTTGGCTCTTTCCACAGTTTGGCGATTGGATATTTTTTCCTGCTTTGTCGAAGTTTAGTTGACCACAGAGTTGAGGGTCCATTTCTGGGCTCTCTATTGTGTTCCATTGATCTATGTATCTGTTTTTGTGCCAGTACCATGTTGTCTTGATGATCACAGCTTTGTAGTATAGCTTGAAGTCAGGCATTGTGTTGTCCCAGCTTTGGTTTTCTTTTTCAACATTCCCCTGGCAATTTGGGGTCTTTTCTGGTTCCATACATATTTTAGGATTGTTTGTTCCAGCTCTTTGAAAAATGTCAATGGTATTTTGGTAGGGATTGCATTGAATGTGTAGATTGCTCTGGGCAGCATAGACATTTTACCGATGTTTATTCTTCCAATCCATGAGCATGGAATGTTTTTCCATCTCTTTGTGTCTTCCTCAATTTCTTTCATAAGTCTTCTGTAGTTTATAGGGTACAGATATTTTAACTCTTTTGTTAGGTTTATTCCTAGGTATCTTATGTTTTTTGGTGCATTTGTAAGTGGAATCGATTCCTTAATTTCTCTTTCTTCAGTCACATTGTTAGTATACAGAAATGCAGCTGATTTTGTCCATCGATTTTGTATCCTGCCATGTTGCTGAATTGTTGTATAAGTTCTAGCAATTTTGGGGTGGAGTCTTTGGGTTTTCCACATAAAGTATTATGTCATCTGTGAAGAGAGAGTTTGACTTCTTCTTCGCTAATTTGAGTGCCTTTTCTTTTTGTTGTCTGATTGCTGAGGCTAGGACTTCTAGTACTATGTTGAACATTAGTGGTGAGAGTGGGCATCCCTGTCCTCTTCCTGACCTTAAAGGAAAAGCTCTCAGTTTTTCCCCATTAAGAATGACATTCACTGTGGCCTTTTCATAGATGACTTTAATGATTTGGAGGTATATTCCCTCTATCCCTGTACTTTGAAGACTCTTAATCAAGAAAGGATGCTATATTTTGTCAAACGCCTTTCTGAATCAATTAAGAGGATCATATGGTTCTTGTCTTTTCTTTTTTTTAATGTGCTCTATCACGTTAATTAATTTGCAAGTGTTGAAACACCCTTGCATCCCAGGTAAATCCCACTTGGTCATGGTGAATAATCCTTTTAATGTACTTCTGGATCCTATTGGCTAAGATCTTGATGAATATTTTGACCTCCAAAATATATCAGGGATATTGGTATATAATTCTCCTTTTTGATGGGGTCTTTGCCTGGTGTGGGGATCACGGTAATGCTGTCCTCATAGAATGAGTTTGGAAGTTTTCCTTCCATTTCTATTTTTTTGAAACAGCTTCAGCTGAATAGGTATGCTTTCTTCTTTAAATGTTTGATAGAATTCCTTTGGGAAGCCATCTGGCCCTGGACTCTTGTTTTTTGGGAGGTTTTTGGTTATTGCTTCAATTTCTTTGCTGGTTATTGGTGTGTTGAGGTTTTCTACCTCTTCCTGTTTCATTCTTGGTAGTTTATAAGTTTCCAGAAATACACCCTTTTCTTCCAGATTGCTTAATTTGTTGCCATATAGTTGCTGGAAATAATTTCTAATAATTGTTTCTAGTTCCTTGGTGTTAATCGTGATCTCTCCCCTTTCATTCATGATTTTATTGATTTGAGTCTTTTCCATTTTGTTTTAGATAAGTCTGGCCAGAGGTTTATTGCTCTTATTAATTCTTTCAAAGAACCAGCTTCTAGGTTTGTTTGTTTGTTTTTTATCTGTTCTACTGTTCTGGTTTCTATTTCATTGATTTCTGCTCTAATCTTTATTTCTCTTCTCCTGCTGCATTTAGGCTTTATTTACTGTTCTTTCTCCAGCTCATTTGGTGTAACTTGTGCATTTGGGATTTTTCTAATTTTTTGAAAGACGCTTGAATGGCTATGTATTTCCCTCCCAGGACTGCCTTTGCAGTATCCCACAGGTTTTAAACCGATGTGTTTTCATTCTCATTAGTTTCCATGAATTTTTTAAGTTCTTCTTTAATTTCCTGGCTGACCCAATCATTCTTTATCAGGATGCTCTTTAACTTCCAAGTGTTTGAGTTCCTTCCAAATTTCTTCTTGTGGTTGAGTTCCAGTTTCAAAGCACTGTGATTTGAAAATATTCAGGGAATAATCTCAATCTTTTGGTATTGGTTGAGATCTGATTTGTGACCCAGTATGTGATCTATTCTGGAGAAAGTTCCATTTGCACTTGAAAAGAATGAGTATTCTTTTGTTTTAGGATGGAATGTTCTGTATATATCTACAAAGTCCATCTGGTCCTATAGGTCATTCAAAGCTCTTGTTTTTTTTTTTTTTTTTTTTTTTTGTTGTTGTTGTTGTTCATCATCTGCTTAGATGATCTGTCCATTGGTGTGAGTGGAGTATTGAGGTGTCCTATTATTAATGTATTATTATCAATATGCTTCTTTATTTTAGTTATCAATTGGTTTATATCATTGGCTGCTCCCATTTGGAGGGCATAGATATTTACAATTGTTAGATCATTTATTGGATAGACCCTTTAAGTATGATATAGTGTCCCTCTTCATCTCTTACTACAGTCCTTGGTTTAAAATATAATTTGTCTGATATGAGGATTGCTACCTCAGCTTTCTTTTGAGGTCCACTAGCACGGTAAATTGTTCTCCATTCCCTCACTTTCAATCTGGAGGTGTCTTTAGTTTCAAAATGAGTCTCTTATAGATAGCATATGGGTGGGTCCTGCTTTTTTATCCAATCTGAAACCCTGTGTCTTTTCATGGGAGCCTTTAGCCCATTTACATTCAGAGTAACTATTGAAAGATATGAATTTGGTGCCATTGTATTGCCTGTAGTCCCTGTTTCTGTAGATTTTCTCTGTTTCTTTCTGGTCTATGTTACTCTTGGGCTCTCTGTTTGCTTACAATATCCCCCTTAATATTTCCTGCAGGGCTGGCCTGGTGGTCACATAATATTTCAGTTTTTGCCTGTGCTGGAGGCTCATTATCTCTCCTTCCATTTTGAATGACAGCCTTGCTGGATAAAGTATTCTTGGCTGCATGTTCTTCTCATTTGGTACCCTGAATATATCTTGCTAGCCCTTTCTGGCTTGCCAGATTTCTGTGGACAGGTCTGATAATATTCTGATTTTCCTCCCTCTATATGTTAGAAACTCCCTCTCCCTGGGTATTCTCAGGATAGTTTCTTTGGCTGTAAAATTTGCAAGCTTCGCTATTATATGTTGGGGTGTTGATCTCTCTGCCTCTTGGACTCAAATGCTTGTTTCCTTCCCCACATTAGGGAAGTTCTCACCAATGATTTGCTCAAATATACCTTCTAGTCCTCTCTCTCCACCTCCTCGGGGTTCCCAATAATTCTGACATTGGAATGTTTCATGGCATCATTAATCTCCCCAATCCTTTTTTCATGTGTTACTAGCAGCCTATCTTTTTTTTCCTCAACGTCATTCCTTTCCATCAGCTTACCTTCTAGATCACCAATTCTCTCTTCTGCCTCATTTACCCTGGCTGTTAGGTATGCTATTTAGACTGCATCTCATTCATAGCATTTTTAGTGTAGTCTGATTAGATCTAATTCTGCTCTTAGAGTTTCTATATTGTCACTAATGTTTTTTTCAAGCCTAGCTATTGACCTTATGATTGCTATCCTGAATTCTATCTCTGACATCTTGTTTATATCCGTATCCGTTTGTTCTGTGGCAGAGGACTTAGCCTCTTGTTCTTTTCTTTGTTGAGAGTTCCTCCTAGTCATTCTGTCGAGGGATGGTTGAGTGAATGAGCAGAGCCCAAAATATCAAACACAACTGAAGCAAGATGCACACTAGCAGAAGCTGGAGTGGTCAGAAGCCACCACCGAAAAAAACAAAGCCAAAATGAAACACAAGAATAAAATTTAAAAATTAAAAAAAAATTTTAAAAGGGGGGATGGGAAGGGAGACTATAATCTCTCAGTGTGGATAAAGCAGGGTATTTCAGTTGTTTTGGATGTATTTTGGTCTGTGTGTTAGAGGACACTATGTCCCAAAATTACAAGGAAAGTAAAACTTGTGTATATATATATATATATATATATATATATATATATATAAGGTAAAATTGAATAGAGTGAAAAAAGGACTAAAATAAAGCATATATCCACAAAAATTATAGGTGTGAAAAATTCAAGTTAAAAAGCTACTATGAGATATAAGTTGCTATAATAAACATCTAGTTGAGGGGCGCCTGGGTGGCTCAGTGGGTTAAAGCCTCTGCCTTCAGCTCAGGTCATGATCTCAGGGTCTTGGGATCGAGCCCTGCATTGGGCTCTCTGCTTGGCAGGGAGCCTGCTTTCCCCCCTCTCTCTGCCTGCCTCTCTGCCTACTTGTGATCTCTCTGTCAAATAAATAAATAAAATCTTAAAAAATAAATAAATAAATAAACATCTATTGAAATGAGAAGGTAAAAAGAAAAAAAAAAAACAGAAAAAGCATAAGAAAAAAAAGGAGAATTTTATGTGAAAAATAAGTCATGAGGCCACAGCTGGAGCTCAATATACAATTTTCCTCCAGCATTGGGATTTTACAGTCTTATAGGATCCATAGGATTGTCGTCCACCTGTTCTTCCAGCCTGTCTTCTGGGGGAGGAGACTGTCACGCTGTTTCTCAGGTAACCCCGCCTGTGCGGAGTTGCCCCATCCCCTCTCAGGAGGATAGGCTCAGTGGACACCCGTCCTCTGTGTCTTTTGTTCCCTGGGGGCTTTCTGTGCTTCTTCAGAGGATCAGAGCAAAAATGGCCATAGCCATACCTCTGGCCCAGAGCAGAAAATTCGCAGTCCGCTCTCTTTAATAAACCCTCCAGGACAAACAGTATCCACTTCTGTGTGCACCCCTGAAAATCGCAGCCTTCTGCCTTGCATGCCCACGACAATTCTCTCAGAGGTAGTCCTAGGAGCCTGGAAGAGCCACTGCCTTTGTGATTTTAAAACCACAAGCAGCTGTGGGCTCAGGTGTGGACCTGAAGCTCCTGGATCAGGTCTAGGTGCTGCTCTAAGCCCTTTCTGGGCCACTACCATTCTATGAGGTTTTGCCTGGTTACCGGTGCAGGTTCCAGATTTTTTCAGGATGTTCAAGAGAAGAGTGATTATTGAATGGCCTGGCTGGAGGTTTATGGCGACTCAAGCTGAGAGACCCTTCCTGGGCTCACTGACTATAACCTGCTTCCTGGCTCCACTGGTAACCATCTATTTGCTCTCTGTAGTTAAGAGCCTGTTTCTTGGTTTTCCTCTCTCATTTTCCCCATTTGTTGTTTCTTAAATTCCGCGTATGAGTGGAATCATATGGTATTTGTCTTTCACTGACTGACTTATTTTGTTTAGCATAGTACTCTCTGGCTCCATCCACGTCATTGCAGATTTCAAGATTTCATTCTTTTTTATGACTCCATAATACTCCATCGTATATATATACACCACAACTTCCTTATCCATTCATCAGTCAGTGGACACTTGGGCTGTTTCCATAATTTGGCTATTGTAGATAATGCTGCTATAAACATCAAAGTGAATGTACCCCTTTGAATTAATATTTATGTGTGCTCTTATATTTCCTTAAGTAGTCCACTTTTTTTTAAATATAAAGTTTTTATTTAAATTCTAGTAGTTAACATATAGGGTAATATTGGTTTCAGGAGCATAATTAAAAGTTGTATTTTGTCATTGATTTCTAGCTTAATATCAAACACAGACAGGCTGGAAACATTTCAACAGTCAGTCAGTGTATGTTCATCTAGTATGACTCTACTGGGGTGTGACTAATGTTCTCTGCTATCATCTACTGACAACTGATGGGAATGTAAACTTTTTTTTTATTATTGAAGTAAAATTGGTATATAACATTATATAAGTTTCAGGTATACAATGTTATAATTCGACATCTGTATGCACTACAAAGTGATCACCACCAAAAGTCTAGTTACCATCTGATACCATAAGTTTGACCTCCTTTACCCATTTCACCCACTTTCGACCCACTTCCCATCTGGTAATCATCAGTCAGTTCTCTGTATCTATGAGTTTGTTTTTGTATTATTTGTTTCTTTCTTTTGTTTTGGTTTTTTAGATTCCACATATTTGTGAAGTCATGGGGTATTTGTCTTTCTCCATCTGATTTATTTCACTTAGCATAATACCCTCAAGGTCCATCCATGTTGTATCTGTGGGAAGAGGTGAGTTCATGCTCTTTTAATGTTGCCATTCTGAACCCCTTTCCCTGGAATGCAAATATTTCTTAAATGATTTCATGTGACCAATTTTTTAAAAAAATTAAGCCAAGAGACTATGAACAAAACTTTATTTTTGAGTGACTGGATAAAAGCCCTAATATGCTGATGGTATATGAAAAAAAAATTCTTTTACTGAAAGGAGTAAAAATTAAACTATTATGTTTGGTTTATTAAACATTGTAATATGTTGTTATTCAATAGAAACTTACACTGGATCCCCAGGATACAAATACCTGTGGGCATTTAAAAACCCATTAGCTGGGGAGGAGGCAAGATGGCAGAGAAGTAGGAGACCCTGTTTCAACTGGTCCCCTAAAGTGAGCTAAATATCTACCAGAACACTCTGAACACCCAGGAAATCAGCCTGAGATGTAAGATTATACACTTCTGGATCTCTATGGGGGAAGAAGACAACAATGGAGAGGTAAAGCGGAGTGGGATAGCTTGGACTGATATCAGAGGATAAGCAGAAGGGGGAGGGAGCCACCAGAAGGGACCCAAGGAGAGTAATACCCCAAATGAAAGTGCACTGTGATTGGGAAACAGCATTAACTTGGAGTCTGGCTAAAAGCACTCAAAAATAACAAAAGATCTGGAGGGCAACAGGTGGATTCAGGCGGGCACAGGCACAGGCCTAAGCCCATGGACCAGGACAGTCACCGCAGGCAACCACCCATGTCAGAGGGAATCCCGAGGAGCCTCCAGCCTGTGGCCCATGTGTCTATGGCTTTCTGCTCCCTACACCACTGCTCCGGCCGGGTGCAATCCGGCCCGCAACTGAGAGAGTTTGGTGTGGGCGCCAGCAGCCATTGATCCTCCACAGCCTGACTCGGGATCCGAGAGCACTCCCGCCGGCGCCTGAGGGAGCTCCGTGTGGGCGCCAGCCCGCAATCCCCTGCACCCATCACAGATTCTGAGAGCACTCCCACCCACACCTGAGGGAGCCTGTGGGCGCCAGCGGCGGTCTTCCGTGGCCCTCCAAAAAGTCTGAGTGCACCCAGCATGGGCCTGCACCCCAGAAAGCAGTCCCGGCAATGGCAGCCACTGAAACGGGCTCCCAGGACCAATATCACTTGTGGTTTTAGTGGCACAGGGGTGCAGTGGCAAGCGGGGTCTTTGGGTGAACACTAGGACAGTGGGTGGGGATGCACACCACCTGTGGGAGGCTGCAGTGTGCAGCGGAGTCTGCAGAGGAGGAGTATGTGTTCCCTCTGGACCACCCAGAGGGAAGCAGACTGAGGCTTTTCTCTAAGGAGGAGTTCTGGGAATAGGCAGATTCTTTGTTTGGACCCTCCAAAAAGCCGCAAAAAGCCATAAAAAGCCACAAAAACCCGCAAAAAGCCACAAAAGAACAAAAACCTCCAGAGAGCAAAAGCCTGAAAAACTGGTTTCCACAGGCCCAATCCCTAGATAGCCTGCAGGGTGACTCAACCCAAGCAAGATTGACCGGAAAACAATGCAGTAGGCCCCTCCACCAGAAGACAAACCAAAATCAAGAGGATAATAACCACAGGGTCCCCATAAAACTGTAACCCCCCCCAAAAAAAACCTGTAAAACCCCATCAGCAGGGGAAAATATATCAAGCTCCCGCTATTGCCCCCGAACATGTATATTTCACAGATACAACTACCTTTTTTTTTTTTAATTCGTTCTCATGATTCTTGTTCGTTTAATCTTTTTAACCTACTTACCATTACAACTAGAGGTTTAAAACAACATATTCCATAATAACTTTTTAATTTGAACTTTTTTCATACATACACCAGTGTCTCTCTTTCTTTTTCTTCTCTTTTTCTTTTCCTTTTTTTTAAATATACATATAGATTTAAGCTCCAAGGTAATCCTTTTTCCCTATTCAGTACTACCCCTATATATAAACTAGATTTAATTTCCCTGTGTCTCTGGAAGGTTGTGTCCTTTAACAAAGATAACAAGATACACCCAGGAAGAGCCGAAATAACCTTCCTTGCCCACATCGAGGATTTACAACCGCCTTCCCATCTTATTCTCTCAGTGTCTCTGTGTTTTTGTTTTTGTTCTGGTATTATATAAATCTTACTCTTGGGTTTCATTTTGGCTGGGTTCTTTTTTTCTTGTCATTTACTTTTTTTGGTCTTTTTGTTTGTTTGTGTCTGTTTATATACCTTATAAATCTTACTTTGGGGCTCATTTGGGCTGGGATTTCTCTTTTTATCTCTTTCTCTCTCTCTCTTCTTTTCTTTTTTCTTTCTATTTCTTTTCTTTCTATTTTCATTGAATTCCGATTGCTCCAAAACTTTCCAGAGTACACCTTGCCTGGATTGTGGTTGATATTCAACTATACATCCCCTCAACCACTTCTCATCAGAATGACTAGGAGGAGGAACACCCAACAGGAACACCCAACAGAGGAAAAACCCAGAGACTGCGCCCTCTGCCTCAGAACTATTGGATATGGACATAGACAATATGTTGGAAAGGGAATTCAGGGTAACAATTATCCAGGCAATGGCTAAGCTGGAGAAAAACATTAGTGACAACATACAATCTCTAAGGGCAGAACTGATGTCAAAAATGCTGTCAATGAGATCCAATCTAATCTAAATAGTCTAACAGCTAGGGTAATGGAGACAGGGGATAGAATTAGTGATCTAGAGGACAAGATGGTAGAGAAGAAAGGTCAGGAAGAGGGCTGGAACAAACTGCTTAGAGACCATGAGAATAGACTTAGGGAAATAAATGACGCCATGAAATGTTCCAGTGTCAGATTATTGGAATTCCTGAGGGGGTGGAGAAAGACAGAAGACTAGAAAATATAGCTGAACAAATTCTGGATGAAAATTTCCCCAATCTGGGGAATGGAACAAGTGTTCATGTCCTAGAGGCAGAAAGGACACCCCCACCCCCAAGATCAATGAGTCTAGAAAATCATCTAAAAAAAAAAAGAAAAAAGAAAAGAAAGAAAGAAAATCATCTAGACACATCGTTGTGAAATTCGAGTTATAATTTTAGACAAGAGGTCCTGCGGGCAGCTAGGGGGAAGAGATTCCTTACATACAGAGGAAGACCTATCAGAATAACATCAGTGTAGAGAGCCCAGATATGGACCTGCAACTCTATGGTCAAATAATCTTTGACAAAGCAGGAAAAAATATCCAGTGGAAAAAAGTCTCTTCAACAAATGGTGCTGGGAAAATTGGACACTTATATGTAGAAGAATGAAACTTGACCATTCTCTTACATCATACACAAAGATAAACTCAAAATGGACAAAAGATCTCAACGTGAGGCAGGAATCTATCAAAATCCTAGAGGAGAACATAAGCAGTAACCTCTTTGACATCAGCCACAGCAACTTCTTTCAGGACATGTCTCCAAAGGCAAAGGAAACAAAAGCGAAAATGAACTTTTGGGGCTTCATCAAGATAAAAAGCTTCTGCACAGCAAAGGAAACAGTCAACAAAACAAAGAGTCAACCCACAGAATGGGAGAAGATATTCGCAAATGACACTACAGACAAAGGTCTGATATCTAAGATCTATAAAGAACTCCTC
>JAPYYM010003436.1:0-11160 GCA_028534135.1 Potos flavus
TATCTCACATTGAGGTCTTTTATCCATTTCGAGTTGATCTTTGTGTATGGTGTAAGAGAATGGTCAAGATTCATTCTTCTACATATAGCTGTCCAATTTTCCCAGCACCATTTATTGAGGAGACTGTCTTTTTTCCACCGAATATTTTTTCCTGCTTTGTCAAAGATTATTTGACTGTAGAGTTGCGGGTCCATATCTGGGCTCTCTACTCTGTTCCACTGGTCTATGTGTCTGTTTTTGTGCCAGTACCATGCTGTGTTGGTGATCACCGCTTTGTAGTAAAGCTTGAAATCAGGCAATGTGATGCCCCCAGCTTTGTTTTTCTTTTTCAACATTTCCTTAGCAATTAGGGATCTTCTGGTTCCATACAAATTTTAGGATTGATTGTTCCAGCCCTTTAAAAATGCTGGTGGAGTTTTGATCGGGATGGCATTGAAAGTATAGATTGCTCTGGGCAGTATAGGCATTTTAACAGTTTGTTCTTCGGATCCATGAGCATGGAATGCTTTTCCACCTTTTTGTGTCTTCTTCAATTTCTTTCATGAGTGTTCTGTAGTTCCTCGAGCACAGATCCCTTATTTATTTGGGTAGGTTTTTTCCCAGGTATCTTATGGTTCTTGGTGCTATAGTAAATGGAATCGATTCTCTAATTTCCGTTTCCATATTTTCATTGTTAGTATATAAGAAAGCAACTGATTTCTGTGCATGGATTGTGTATCCTGCCACATTACTGAATTGCTCTATGAGTTCTAGTAATTTGGGGGTAGAGTCTTTTGGGTTTTCCATATAAAGTATCATGTCATCTGCAAAGAGAGAGAGTTTGACTTCTTCTTTGCCAATTTGAATACCTTTTATTTCTTTTTGTTGTCTGATTGCTGTCCCTAGGACTTCTAGTACTATGTGGAACAAGAGTGGCGAGAGTGGGCATCCTTGTCGCGTTCCTGATCTCAAAGGCAAAGCTTTTCCCCATTGAGAATGATATTCACTGTGGGCTTTTCATAGATGGATTTTATGGAGTTTAAGAATGTTCCTTCTATCCCTATACTTTGAAGAGTTTTAATCAGGAAAGGATGCTGTACTTTGTCAAATGCTTTTTCTGCATCAATTGAGAGAACCATGTGGTTCGTCTCTCTTCTCTTATTGATTTGTTCTATCACATTGATTGATTTGCGAATGTTGAACCACCCTTGCATCCCAGGGATAAATCCCACCCGGTCATGATGAATAATCTTTTTAATGGGCTGTTGGATCCTATTAGCTAGGAACTTGTTGAGAATCTTGGCATCCATATTCATCAGGGATATTGGTCTGAAATTCTCCTTGTTGATGGGGTCTTTCCTTGGTTTGGGGATCAGGATAATGCTGGCTTCATAGAAAGAGTCTGGACGTTTTTGTTCTCTTTCTATTTTTCGAAACAGTTTCAGGAGAATAGGTATTATTTCTTCCTGGGATGTTTGGTAGAGATCCCCAGGGAATCCGTCAGGTCCTGGACTCTTGTTTTTTGGGAGGTTTTTGATCACTGCTTCAATCTCATTGCTGGATATTGGTCTATTCAGGTTGTCAATTTCTTCCTGTTTCAGTCTTGGAAGTTTATACGTTTCCAAGAATGCATCTATTTCTCCTAGGTTGCTTAACTTATTGACATATAGCTGTTGATAATAATTTCTGATGATTGTCTCTCTCTCTCTCTCTCTCTCTCTCTCTCTCTTTGTATTAGTCGTGATATCTCTCTTTTCGTTCATAGTTTTGTTAATTTGGGTCCTCTCTCTTTTCTTTTGGATTAGTTTGGCCAGTGGCTTATTGATCCTATTGATTCTTTCAAAACACCAACTTCTCGTTTTGTTGATGCGTTCTACTGTTTCTCTGGTTTATAACTCGTTGATGGCTCTCTGATCTTGATTATTTCCCTTCTTGTGTGTGAGGTTGGCTTAATTTTTTGTTAATTTTCCAGTTGTTTAAGGTGTAGAGCTGGTGTGTTTGGGATTTTTCAATTTTTTTGAGTGAGGCTTGGATGGCTATGTATTTCCCCCTTTAGGACCACCTTTGCCATATCCCGTAGGTTTTGGACTGAAGTGTCTTCATTCTCATTGGTTTACATGAATTGTTTAAGTTCTTCTTTGATTTTCTGGTTGATCCAAACGTTATTGAGCAGGTTGGTCTTAGCCTCCAAGTGTTTGAATTCCTTCCAAACTTTTTCTTGTGGTTGAGTTCCAGTTTCAAAGCATTGTTGACCCAAACATTCTTGAGCAGGATGATCTTTAGCTTCCAAGTGTTTGAATTCCTTCCATTTTTTCCCTTGTGATTGGGTTCCTGTTTCAAAGCACTTGGTCTCAGAATATGCAGGGAATAATCTCAATCTTTTGGTATTGTTTGAGACCTGATTTGTGACCCAGTATGTGGTCTATTCTGGAGAAATTTCCATGTGTGCTCGAGAAGAATGAGTATTCTGTTGTTTTAGAGTGGAATGTTCTGTATACATCTATGAGGCCCATCTAGTCCAGTGTGTCATTCAAAGTTCTCGTTTCTTTGTTGATTTTCTGCTTAGGTGATCTGTTTATTGCTGAGAGTGGAGTGTTGAAGTCTCCTACTATTAATGTATTATTATCAATATGTGTCTTTATTAGGCTAACAGTTGGCTTATGTAGTTGGCTGCTCCCTTTTTGGGGGCATAGATATTTACAATTGTCTGATCTTCTTGTTGGATAGACCCTTTCAGAATGATATAGTGTCCTTCTGTATCTCTAACTACAGTCTTTAGCTTAAAATCTAATTTGTCTGATAGGAGAATTGCTACCCCAGCTTTCTTTTGAGGTCTGTTGGCATGAAAGATTGTTCTCCATCCCTTCACTTTCAGTCTGGATGTATCTTTAGGTTTCAAGTGTGTCTCTTGTAGACAGCATACGGATAGGCCCTATCTTTTTATCCAGTCTGCAACCCTATACCATTTTATGGGAGCATTTAGGCCATTCATGCTGAGATTGATTATTGAAAGATAGGATTTTATTGTCATCATGTTGCCTGTGAGGCCCTTGTTTCTATAGATTGTCTCTGTAAATTTCTGTTCTATGTCACTCTTGAGGTCTTTCTTCTTTTATAGAACACCCCTTATTATTTCTTGCAGGGCCAGCTTAGTGGTCACATATTCTTTCAGTTTTTGCCAATCCTGGAAGCTCTTTATTTCTCCATCCATTCTGAATAACAGCCCTGCTGGATAAAGTATCCTTGGCTGCATTTTCTTCTCGTTCAGTATCCTAAATATGTCTTGCTAGCCCTTTCTGGCTTGCCAAGTCTCTGTTTACAGGTCTGATGTTATTCTGATATTCCTCCCTCTGTACATAAGGAATCTCTTCCCCAACAACCCTTAGGATAGTTCCTTTGGTTCTAAGATTTACGGGTTTTACTATTAAATGCTGGGACATTGGTCTGTTCTCCTTGATCTTGGGAGGGATCCTTTCTGCCTCTTGGATATGAATGCTTGTTTCCTTCCTCTGATTAGGGAAGTTCTCATATATGATTTGCTCAAATACATCTTCTAGACCTCTCTCTCTCTCTCTCTCTCTCTCCCTCCACCCCCCTCAGGGATTCCAATAATCCTGACATTGGAATATTTCATGGTGTTATTTATTTCTCTCATTATGTTTTCATGGATTTTAAGGTATTTGTTACAGGCCTCCTCCTGTTCCTTCCTTTCTATCACTTCGTCTTCTAGATCACTAATTTGTTCTTCTGCCTTGTTTACCATAGCTGTTAGAGAATCTAGTTTAGACTGCATCTCATTCATAGCATTTTTAAGTTCAGCCTGATTAGCTCTCATTTCTGCTCTTAGAGAATCTATCTTGCCATTAATGTTTTTCTCCATCCTAGCTATTGTCTTAATAACCCTTAATAACCCTGAGGTCTATTTCTGACATCTTGCTTATAACCATATCCATTAGGTCTGTGGGAGAGGCCATTGTTTCTGGTTATTTTCTTTGTTGGGAATTCCTCCTCCTAGTCATTCTGTTGAGGGGTGGATGAGGGAATGTACAGAATTGAAAATATCAACTATAATCCAGGCATGGTGCACCCTCATCGAACACACAAAAATAAACTCAAAATAGATTGAAGATTTAAATGTAAGCCAGTCATAAAAGGACAAATTCTATATAATTCCCCTTATATGGAGTACCCTCATAACTGACACCACTGACTTAACTGTGGTTCCCCTCTAGTCCTCCTCCCTTCAGGCAACAGCTCCATGGGTCTCAGGAGCAGCCATTACACATCATTAGTTTTTGTTATAATGTTCAATGATTCATTAGTTGAGACCACTTTTAAAGTAACCTTGGGATTGTCTGATATGACATCCTATTTGCCCTATCTAGAGGTGAGCCAGTAGCCACCCTTTTGTTCCAATAGGGGGAGACATTATGTAGAGTATGCAGAGTGGTAGGCTGCCCCAAAGCTAATTTTTCTACTTCTTGCAATTGATGATAAGTGGCTATTATTGTTCTCAGATATATGGGCCGCCTCTTAGCTATTAGATCTAATTATTTTGAAAATACAACAGGTCTTTATATATTGTCCAGATTCTGAGTTAGAACCCCCAAAACCGATCCTCTGCTCTCATGGACAAAGAAATCAAAGGGCTTTCTGATATCTGGAAGGCCTGAAACAGGATCTGTGAGTAGATTTTCTTTAATAACTTGGAATACCTTATGGCATTTTCTAGTCCATTCAAGAGGCTCATTGTTTCCTCCTTTAAGGATTTCATAGAGGGGTTTAATGATGTGTCCAAAATCAGGAATCCAGATATAGCAAAATCTAGCCATACCTAGAAATCTGTGCAACTGTCTTTTAGTAGCAAGCACTGTGACCCTCACTAATGCTTGCCTCATGTTGGGAGCAGAGTCCTTTGTCCCTGTGACAGTTCGAAGCCCAGATATTTAACAGATGTTTGAGAGATTTGGGCCTTTCTCTCTATGACTTTATAGCCTTGCTCATCCAGAAAGTTTAGGGTCAAAATCGTATTTTGGTCTGGCAGTTCTCTAGTCTTGCTTGCAACCAAAATAACAACTACACATTGAAGGAGGGTTCCTCCTTATAATTGGAGGTGACTTAAGTCTATGGCTAAGACTTTCTCCCAAATGGTGAGGAAGTTCTTAAAGCCTTGAGGAAGGACCATCCAGCAATATTGCTGCTTATTCTTAGTCTCAGTGTCTTCCCAAATGCAAACAGTTTCTGGGAGTCTGAACTGAGAGGAATGTAAAAGGATGCACCTTTTAAATTCAAGAACAGTAGACTATTGAAATTCTCCAGACAAGGTCATCAAGACAGTATATGGATTAGTTACCACCAGGTGGATATCTTCTACAATTTGATTTATGGCCCTTAAATCCATACACACAAAATAGGGGTATTGCATGGGGATTGGCAAAGGTGGATGAGGCCAAATTCTAAGACAAAGAGCTGAATTCCTCTTTTAGTTTGTTCTTTAATGGATGCTGTCTGAGGTTTGGAATCTTAACCCCGTCACAAAACTTAACATGTACAAGTGTCCCTGATTTTGCTCATCCTGGCTTCCCATCTGCCCAAACATCTGATCTTAACCTCTCAGATGATTTCTTCAGGGAGTTCTAATAGAACTAATAGAACTTCTAATAGAACTTCTCTACCTTGTTGTAGTAGCATTGCTTGAAAGGCAGAAGCTTGCTCTACTGGTACCTTTATATCCATGTGTCCAGGTACAAAAGTGACTTTAGCATTTGGTTTAGTTAACAGATCACATCCCAGTAAAGTGATGGGACATTTGGGTAGATTCAGAAACCTGTGATTAAGGTGAGTTTTTACCATTTGGCAGTCTAGTGGTTGTAGGAAAGTTTTAGTCAATACTTCTCCCAAAACTCCTGGTACAGCTATAGTTTGATTTGTGGGCTCAGAGAGCCAAGTGTTCAGTACTGAAAATGTGGCCCTGGTATCACCCAAAAAGTCTGTGAGTTTATTTCCCATTGCCATTGTTATCTGGGGTTTCTTGTAAGATATGATGACAGGCTTTGCAAGGTTTAAAGGAAGCCCCTTCATTCTTGGTGATTGTCAACTAATTCAGGCATCTGTTTGGCATTACAGGACTCTGTCCTTAAGAGACCTCATGAGCCTGAGTATTCTCTTTTCCAATGGCCCTCTTCTTTTACAATAGGCACATTGATGAGACCCTAAATTGGTGCATCATTTAGAGAACAAGAAACCTGAATTTCTTACCTTGTGTCAATCTCATCCTCTAGTGGTCCTTGGCCTGGTATTAGCTTTCCTTGAATTAAGGCAACAGCTAGCAAGGCAACCTGCTGTTTCATTTTCTGGTGCTCTTTTATTTCTTGTGTTGTTCTCTGCTGTTAAAATCTTTAAAGGCAGTTTCAAAGAATTGTGAAAGGCATTCCCAATGCACTCTCCAGCTTTGAAGTTTCTTTTGAATGTCCAGATATTTTGCCCCTTAACATCATATTGATCATTTTATTTTATTCCATTTTAACTAAAAGTTTTTTTAATTTAAATTTTAGTTAACATACAGTGCAATATTGTCTTCAGGAGTAGAATTCAGTGGTTAATTACTTACAACAACCAGTGCCCATCATAACAAATGCCCTCCTTAATACCGATCATCCATTTAGCCCATTCCCCACCCACCTCCCTCCATCAACCTTCAGTTTGTTCTCTAATGCTAAGAGTCTCTCATGGTTTGTTTCCCTCTGTCCTTTCCCCCTGCTTTCCAATATGTTAATCTGTTTTGTTTCTTAAATTCAGCATATGAGTGAAATCATTGGTATTTGTCTTTCTCTGACTGACTTATTTTGCTTAGCATAATACAATCTAGCTCCATCCACGTTGTGGCAGATGGCAAGATTTCATTATTTTTGATGGCTGAGTAATATTCTGTTGTGTATACATACCACATTGTCTTTATACACTCGTCAATTGATGGACATTAGGACTCTCTGCATAGTTTGCCTATTGTTGATAATGCTGCTATAAGCATCGGGGTGCATGTACCCCTTTGATTCTGTATTTTTGTATCATTTAGATAAATACCTATTAGTGCAACTGCTGGATCATAGAGTAGTTCTATTTTTAACTTTTTGAGGTATCTCTATACTGTTTTTCAGTGTGGCTACACAGGATTGCATTCCCACCAACAGCACAGGAGATTTCCTCTTTCTCTGCATCCTTGCCAATACCTATTATTTTCTTGTGCTGTTAATTTTAGCCATTTTGACAGGTGTGAGGTGGTATCTCATCATGGTTTTTTAAAAAATTATTATTATGTTCTTCTCTAGGATTTTGATAGATTCCTGCCTCATGTTGAGGTCTTTTATCCATTTCGAGTTTATCTTTGTGTATGGTGTAAGAGAATGGTCAAGTTTCATTCTTCTATATATAGCTGTCCAATTTTTCCAGCACCATTTGTCGAAGAGACTGTCTTTTTTCCACTGGATATTTTTTCCTGCCTTGTCAAAGATTATTTGACCATAGAGTTATGGGTCCATATCTGGGCTCTCTACTCTGTTCCACTGGTCTATGTGTCTGTTTTTGTGCCAGTACCATGCTGTCTTGGTGATCACAGCTTTGTAGTAAAGCTAGTAAAACTTGAAATCAGGCAACGTGATGCCCCCAGCAATTCAGTCATGTGGCAGGTACAAAATCAATGCACAGAAATCAGTTGCTTTCTTATACACTAACAACGAAAAAAGGGAAATTAGAGAATTGATTCCGTTTACTATACCACCAAGAACCACATGATACCTGGGAATAAACCTAACCAAAGAAGTAAAAGATCTGTACTCGAAGAACTACAGAACACTCATGAAAGAAATTGAAGAAGACACAAAAAGGTGGAAAAGCATTCTATGCTCATGGATCAGAAGAATAAACACTGTTAAAATGTCTATACTGCACAGAGCAATCTATACTTTCATTGCCATCCTGATCAAAATTTCACTGGCATTTTTCAAAGGGCTGGAACAAACAATCCTAAAATTTGTATGGAACCAGAAAAGACCCCGAATTGCTAAGGAAATGTTGCAAAGCTCATGTTTCTTATTGATTTTCTGCTTGGATGATCTGTCTGTTACTGAGTATGGCATGTTAAGATCTTCTACAATTAATGTATTCATATCAGTATGACTCTTTATTTTGATTAACACTGGGCTTATGTAGTTGGCTGCTCCTATATTGGGGGCATAAATATTTACAATCGTTAGATCTTCTTGGAGGATAGACCCTTTCAGAATGATGTAGTGTCCTCCTGTATCTCTGACTACAGTCTTTAGCTTAAAATGTAATTTATCTGATATGAGAATCACTACCCCAGGTTTCTTCTGAGGCCTGTTGGCATGAAAGATGGTTTTCCATCCCTTCGCTTTCAGTCTGGATGTATCGTTAGGTTCCAAATGTGTCTCTTGTAGACAGCATATGGACGGGTCCTGTCGTTTTATCCAGTCTGTGACCCTGTGCCATTTTATGGGAGCATTTAGGCCGTTCATGTTGACAGTGATTATTAAAAGATAAGTTTTTATTGATATCATGTTGCTTCTGAAATCCTTGTTTCTGTAGATTGTCTGTAAGTTTCTGTTCTATGTCACTCTTGGGGTCTTTCTTCTTTTATAGAACCCCCCCTTAATATTTCTTGTAGTGGTAGCTTGGTGGTCACATACTCTTTTAAACCTTTCCAGTCCTGGAAGATCTTTATCTCTCCATCCATTTTGAATGTGAGCCTTGCTGGATAAAGTATTCTTGGCTGCATGTTCTTCTCATTTAGTGCCCTGAATATGTTTTGCCAGCCCTTTCTGGCTAGCCAGGTTTCTCTGGACAGGTCTGACATTATTCTGATGGGCCTTCCTCTGTACATAAGGAATCTCTTCCCCCTAGCTGCCCTCAGGACCTCTTGTCTAAAATTATAATTCCTGAATCTCACAATCAAGTGTCTGGATGTCTTTTTAGATTCATTGATCTTGGGGGATATCCTTTCTGCCTCTAGGACACAAACACTTGTTCCATTCCCCAGATTGGGGAAATTTTCATCCAGGATGTGTTCAACTATATCTTCTAGTCTGTCTTTCTCCACTCCCTCGGGGATTCCAATAATTCTGATGTTGGAATGTTTCATGGCATGATTTTTTTCCCTAATTCTGTTCTCATGGTTCCTAAGCAGTTTGTTCCAGCCCTCCTCCTGATCTTTCTTTTCTATCACCTTGTCCTCTAGACCACTAATTCTATCCTCTCCCTCAGTTATCCTAGCTGTTAGAGTATTTAGATTAGATTGGATCTCATTGATAGTATTTTTAACATCAGCCATATTGGCTCTCAATTCCACCCTTAGAGATTCTATGTTGTCACTAATGTTTTTCTCCATCCTAGCCATTGCCTGGATAATTGTTACCCTGAATTCCCTTTCTGACATACTGTTTATGTCCATATCCAATAGTTCTGAGGGAGAGGGCCCAGTCTCTGGATTTTTCCTCTGTTGAGTGTTCCTCCTCCTAGTCATTTTGATGGGAAGTGGTAGAGGGGATGTATAGCTGAATATATCACCCATGATCCAGGCAAAGTGCACCCTGGAAAGTTTTGGAGCAATGTGAATTCACCACCAAAAATAAAGAAAAAAGATAAAAAGAGAGGGAGAGAAAGGGAAAAAAAAAAAAAAAAAGAAATCCCAGCCAAACTGAGCCCCCCAAATAAGATTTATAAGGTATATAAACAAACACTAACAAACATAAAGACCGACAAAAGTAAATTATGAGGAAAAAAAAGAACCCAGCCAAAATGAATCCCAAGAATAAGATTTACATAATACCAGAACAAAAACAAATACACAGAAACACTGACAGAAGAATAAGATGGGAGGATGGTTATAAATCCTCGATGTGGTCAAGGAAGGTTATTTCGGATCTTCTGGGTGTATAGTTGTATTAAGCCTCTAGTTGAAATGCAAAGTAGTTTAAATTAAAAGAACAAGAATCATGAGAATGAATTAAAAAGAAAAAACTTGTATCTATGAAATATACAGGTTATGGCAATACTGGGGGCTTAATATATTGTTTTCCTCTGATGGGTTTTATAGTTTTATGGGGACCTTGTGGTTATTATCCTCTTGCTTTTGGCTTTTATTCTGGGGGAGGGGCCTGCCATGTTGTTTTCCGGTCAATCTTGCTTGGATTGTGTCTCCCTGCTGGTTATCATGGGGCTGGGCTCTGCGGAAACCGGTTTTTCAGGCTTTTGTTCTCTGGAGGTTTTTGTTCTTTTGTGGATTTTTGGAGCTTTTCAGAGGGTCTGATCAAAGAATCTGCCTGTATCCAGACCTCCACCTTAGAGAGAAGCCTCAACCTGCTCCCCTTTGGGTGGTCCAGAACACACAGACTCTCCCTCTGTAAACTCCACTGCACACCGAAGCCTCTCACAGGCAGTACGCACCCCCAGCCACCGTTCCAATGGTTGCCCAAGGGACCCACTTGTCTCTACACCCCCGTGCCACTAAAACCGCAGTCGCTGCCATTGCTGGGACTGCTCTCTGGGGTCCAGGACCAGGCCGGGTGTGCTCAGACCCCTCAGGTCATGTAGGCCGCAGAGGGATTCTGAATGGGATTGTGCCATGTTCTCTCAGGTGCAGGCTGGGAGCTCTCAGGTGCACTCAGATGCAACGAGGTGGACTGAGATCCTAAAGAGATCATTTGTTGGCGACCACACCAAGCTCTCTTAGGCGCTTGCGGGAGTGTGTCCAGCCTGAGTGGTGATGCAAGGAGCGGAAAGCCGCAGGCTCATGGACCATGGACTGGACCCCTTGCCAGTCTGTCTCTGACGAGGGTGGTCGCCGGTGGTGTTCTCCCTGGGAACGTGGGCTTAGGCCTGTGCCCATGACCACCCAATTCTATTAGTCGCCCCTTAAGATCTTTTGTTCTTTTTGAGTGTTTTTAATTTCTTTCTTTTTTTTTCCCAAATACTTTTATTTTATTTTTTCAGTGTTACAAGATTCATTGTTTATGTACCACACCCAGTGCTCCATGCAATATGTGCCTTCCTCAATACCCACCACCAGGCTCGCCCATCCCCCCACCCCTTCCCCTCCAAAACTCTCAGTCCCTTGTTCTGAGTTCACAGTCTCTCATGGTTCTTCACCCCTCCGATTTCTTTTTT
>JAPYYM010003437.1:0-11160 GCA_028534135.1 Potos flavus
CAGAAATAAATGAAGTCATATCCTAATCATAAAGGGGATCAATTAATCTAGAAGATGTTAACAATCCTAAATAGTCATACATATAACAAAGGAGCTTTAAAATACATGAAGCAAAACTGATAGATATGCAAGGGGAACATTTTGCACAATGATCTACAATTATAACCATATATTTTAATTTGTCATCTTGTGCTGAGTTGAGTGGAAATGAAATATTCTTTTGATAGGCCCTGTCAAAATTGCATATTTATGAGAAAAAATTTTTTTTATGCCTCTAAGTTCGAGGGTGGTTTTCTTGGTATCTGGAAATGTATTCTTTTTGCAGCAAAAATTTAAAAGACCTGGAAGTGTCTTAAAAACCAGGTGGTTGGGTAAAAGGAGCAATCAATATTTGGAGAGTGCCAATACAAGTGAAAAGGACCCAGGAAGTCATTTAGCAGAACTTGGTGCTGGTAAAGAAGAGATCAGTAGAGGCTTAAAAGAATGTGAAGAACATGCTATTAGAAGCTGGAGGAGGTAGGATTTTAATTAGGTAGTCAGTAGGAACCAGAGGGGGGAAAAAAAACCCTATCACCTATGGTCACCTGAAACAATAGAAAATGTGACTAATGATCTGGTGATTCAACTAAGAAGATTTCAAGGTAGAATGTTTAAAGCACCCCTTGAAATTTTTCACTGGCTATGGTAGAAGAGAGAGATGAGCTGAAAATTAACTATTCATTTTTAACTAAAATTTATAAGAAATAGAAAAGCACAGTACTTACTGAGTTAAAAAAAAATTAAGTTTCACCTTACCAGGCCTTCCCATGTTTTCAAATTAAGAAACGACTTTAGAGCAAAGGTGAAGTGCAGAATGGGACTATATAAAATGTCAGAAAGGCATAAGATGTTTCCTCAGGGAACTATTCTGTTAGAAAAATGTCCCCCTAAGGATCTCAAGGATATGTCCTACAAATTGCTTCTCTTAAACAATAGACCATCTAAGAAACATAATGTGTTGTCCTCACCAACTTTACAGCTTTATAAGAACTTTAAGGTAAAGCATGGATTCTCTTGATTAAATTTTTGGGTATTGGGGGTAGGTCAGACTTCAGTTTAGGTCAGCTTGATAAACTCAACATGTAGGAAACTATAATAGGAACCCTTGAACCCTACCACCCCCAGTATTAGAATAGTTTATCATTTCAAATCTTGGAAAATAACTCCTCAGATCAGATCTTTGTTTTCAAAGGATACACAGCTGAAGCTGAAACACTAAATAGGTTGTAATTCACAAGGCTCTGAGGGTTTGGAGAGGGAAGAAAATCACATGTCTTCATCTAGCTAGCACCATTGTTTTTCTCAGCTTTCCGCTTTTACAGAGCTTTCCTACAGCCCTGATTTTACTCTGGAGTACACTAGCACTGGAGAGTTGAGTTACTGATAATATGGGATGTAACTCATTCTTCCAGGGCAATGGCTGGGGAGAAACAAAGCAAACTCCACTGATTTCTTTCTTATCTTACCTTCCACAGCCTGCTTCCTGCCCCAGGATAAAGCCTCTACTCTCATCTCACATATTAATTCAGAACATTTCTCAAAATTTTCTTATTCCTCCTGGGTTACAGGAAGGGTAGCTTGTTCAGCATCTTATTAAAATTTGAATTCTCCATGTTCCATGTTCCATGAATTCAACCTGGTCCATCTGTTTTTGGTGTTGGATTTATCTGCTTTTTTATTTTACATTGAGGTAGTTGCTACTGATAGCTTCTAACTGTAAATGTTGCTTTACCATTTGAGACATTGATACTTAAACTTACTCTAGTAATTAACAGAAATCTATCTATCTATATATAGATATTTAGATATGAAGCATGAATCTTCATCTGATAGAGCAAAATATAAGTATCTGTGGGAAAAAATTTTTTTTGATAGAGTTCTAACAGTTAGTTAGGTTTTTTGTTTTGTTTTGTTTTGTTTTTTGTTAGTTAGATTTTAACAAGATGCCTGGAGGCCGGCAAAATCATGGCTAGGTATGAGAAAGGCAGGGGCCTGTCCTGGGAACACTCCAAAACAAAACCACAAGAAACTGGATCAAACCAGAGAGGCCCAAGATGGCTGACAAAGTAGGCAGGACAAAGTTCATATTATTCCTTCATTATACTACATTATCATACTAAAATCTCCTCCCTAAAGGTGTCATGACAGGAAACCCCTGACCAAATAGGGAAGAAAAAGCACATAACCCCATTCCTGGAAGAAACCACCCTGTTTCCAAGGAATCCCCTGCCTGTCTCAAAAAATGAATATTCCACCCCTTTGTTAACAACTGTCAATAAAAGATAGCAACCAGCTGTCTGGATAGCTGGAGCTCACTCACTCTCACACCCGGAGAGTGTACTTTCACTTTAATAAACTTTCCTGCTTGTATTGCTAATCCACTGTGTTGTGCCTGTCCTTAAATTCTTTCTTGTGGCAAGACCAAAATCCTTGGCAACATCTTTGGAGGGGCTGGGTGAGGCCTCAGGGCCTGAGGTCTCAGCTCCCCTCCCCTGCCTCCCAAACAATATTTTTATTGATTACCCTTTTTAATCCTTATATACATTATTTCTTCAAAAGAGGACACTTCTGACTTCATTTTGTTCTCAAATTAAAAAGAAATAGTTCTGTGGAAAAAAATTTCCCTCAGCCTCACCTTCTGTGGTATTCCTCTCAGTTCTCCTTATGAGTTGTGAAAACTGAAAAGAAACAAGCATTACCATGAAGACATACAAAAACATTGTGTTTACTTATTTTCATAAATGACATGAAAGTAATAAAATAATTACTTCAAGTTCAATAATGTATTCCAATAACTAGATATGATCATTCCACTTCAGTTAAATGCAGACTATATATATGTGTATATTTATACACATATATGTATTATAATAAATATTATATATTATATAATACTATAATAAAGTCCTAATTAAGCTTATCAGTTCAAGGATTATGCTTCTGCTCCACATAAATTGTAACTTGAGCATCATATCCTTTGTCAGCTCTGTCATTTTTGTTCAATTTATAAGGTGTTTCTATTAATTTGAATATCCTTGCTTTGCAATACTACAGTCTTCATGTGTTTCTTTTTAATTTTTGTCTGTGGAGTGTATGCTTAAATCTTTATTTATATTAAATTTATGTGCTTGATTGCTCAGCCTAGTGTTAGAATTGGTTAATCTTTTCCTACTATTCAGATAAATGATGAGATATGACTGCTATTGTCCCTTTGGGGAAAAAGTATGTTCCCTTTCAATGAAAAAGATTCTATGTTTCTGAAGTGATCAGTGAAATGAACCTTCTGGGGGCTAACAATGTACAGGCAGGTCGTGCTGACAAGTAGGGCAGTTAAAAATTTAAGACAGTTCCTCAGAAGAATAAAAGAAATTAAATTTGTGAAGGTCACATCTGGACATTGAAACTTTCAGACAGATTGCACTTCTTCACATACCATTGGAGTCTAAATAGTATCATAGCATAGAGCTAAATAACCCATTGTCTTTCTGATGTATTTTATGACCACTCTACATATTAATAATTCTTCTTCCTCTATGAAATTATGCATTCTATAGTAGGATATTTCGGTTTGAAGCATTACCTTTCACTTTTTTTCCAGATCTTAAGATCAAGCTATATTATTCATGTGGTTTTTCCAGAATCTACAACTTCAGCTTTTTCCATAGCTGACTTCTTGTTTAGGTTGACTACAGCAATAGTTAAATGTTGACTACTCAAGCATTGTGAGCCTGCCTCCTACATTGCCAGTGCTTCCCAGAGTTGCTACCCCTGGAGTGGAACTGTTTGCTACTAGAATGTCTATTCTTTTTTTTTAAGATTTTATTTATTTATTTGAGAGAAAGAGAAACAGAGTACAAGCAGGGGGAAGGGCAGAGGGAGAGGGAGAAGCAGACTCCTCACTGAGCAGGGAGCCGGACGTGGGGCTCCATCCCAGGACCCTGAGATCACAACCTGAACAGAAGGCAGCCGCTTAACCGACTGAGGCACCCAGGTGCCCCATGTCTACACCTTGTTTCAATTTGATCAATTCTCTAATCTAAAAAACTTTTAATGTTTAATGGACCTCAGAACATTTTGACTATATTCATCTATGAATCATTTAGCTATATAAAAGTGTGCAAAGTTTGCACTATACTCTGTATTTAACAAGTTTACAACTTTGGATTTGTAATAATTTGAGGACTCTGCTATTCAGAGTACAGAACATTCATGGAATGTTTATAGAATTTTAGAAATATTTAGTTGAGGGGCACCTGGGTGGCTCAGTGGGTTAAAGCCTCTGCCTTCAGCTCAGGTCATGATCTCAGGGTCCTGGGATCGGATCGAGCCCCGCATCAGGCTCTCTGCTCAGCGAGGAGCCTGCTTCCTGCTCTCTCTCTGCCTGCCTCTCTGCCTACTTGTGATCTCTCTCTGTCAAATAAATAAATAAAATCTTTTTAAAAAAGAAAAAAGAAATATTTAGTTGAATTTTATCTATTGCTATGTATTCTAACTGTAACTTGTTTCAGTCGTTTGATTACCAATTCCAGGTTCTACAATTTTTAATTGTTTTCACGATGTAGGGTTCTTCTTTTCAAGTAGCCCAAACTCGAACAGAACTATCTCTAATATTAGAGACAATGGACTGCCTTCTTCAGTAAGTCACATGCCACAGAAAACCACTATTGTTCAGATTGTTTCAAATATTTAACTAAAGGGTTATCTAAAATTCTTTGAGTTGTGACCTTTCTTCTCCAGAGAGAACTGCCTTATATATTGGATGGAAGCATACAGGTAACTAGGGTAATGACAGTAAACTTTCACTTCAAATTTTGTGTAGTATGAACTTAGTGCATTTTTTCTATTGCTACTCTAATGAATTACCACACATCTCATGGCTCAAAACATTAATTTATTATCTTACAGTTCTGGCCATCCAAAGTCTGAGATGGATCTTGCTGGGCTAAAATCAAGGTACTGACAGGGCTATGTTCCCCCAGGAAGCTCTAGGGGGCAATGTTTCCTTGCCTCTTCCAACTACTGGAGGCTACCTTCACTTCCTATCTGGGGGGGCCCCCTTCTTTAACAGACAATGGAGCACCCTCACATCTCTGACTCTATCCTTCCCTTCTGCCTTCCTCTTTCACATTAAAGCACTTTGTGTATCCAATGGACTCACCCAAGTATTCCAGGATAATCTTTTTAAGGTTAATTTATTAGCAATCTGAATTCTATTTGAAAATTTAATCCCTCTCCCCCTTTGTCATGTAACAAACATATTCATAGGTTCCAGGGAGTAGAGCATGGATGTCTTTGGAGGTGATTATTCTGTAATTGACTTTACAGAACTTTTACATTTCTAGCGAATATTGTGTTTAAATACATTTAAAATGCATATATGTGTATGTAGATAGATATTTACATCTATATAATCTATGGAATTTTTAGATTTCTAGTAATTCCAATATTTAAATAAATACATTCAAGATCTATCTATTTATTTATCTATGTATCTATCTGAACAAACATGACTTTGAGAAACAAATTTGTAAGGTTTTTAATTGAGCTCAGCCACTGTCAGTTTTACATTGGTCATGTTACTTAAATTCATAGAAAAATGAAAGTCACACCAAAATGGTGGGGTTGGTTCGAGAAATAGAAGTATTTATCATAGCACTTCATACATTGTAACAGCTTAATAAATGGCATACATTATTATTTGTGCTGAAAACTGATCTAAAAGATATACGATTTTTTAAAAAGTGTATTTTCTTTAACTATAATAAACACATACCATGCAAATAAGTGAACTCTCTCAGACTTCACAAATTGATAAGACTTGAACACCTAAAGAGGGATGCGAACTTACTGGCTTTGAAGACGAATAAATGAGTCCAAGAGCCAACAAATGGGGACAGTTTGAGAAGTTGAAAAGGGCAAGGAAATGATTCTCTAGATCCTCCAGAAAGGAACTCAGCACTGCCAACACTTTGATTGAGACCTGTGACAGACTTCGAACCTACAGAATTGTTAGATAATACATTTGTGTTATTGAAAGCTACTAAATTTGTGGCAATATTTTATAGTAGCAATAAAAACAAATACACTGGATGACTGAGTAGTCATGTTCAGCTAGACCCTATGAATATACTCTTTTGTAAAATGTCTTTAAGTCTGCATGATTTAAATTATTTGAAATTTGTTGAGGTTGTTTTCAACATTTTACTGTCAATATTCTGTCTTCTTGTATTTGAAGTCTGCGTTTAATAAACAATATTATATAGGGCACCTGGGTGGCTTAGTCAGTTGAATGTCCAACTTCAGCTCATGTCATGATTCCAGGGTCCTGGGATTGAGCCCTGCATTGGGCTCTCTGCTCAGCGGGGGAGCCTGTTTCTCCCTTTGCCTCTCTCTCCCTCTCTTTCATGAGTAAATACATAAAATCTTTAAAAGAAAAATAAAAAGAAATCCTTTAAAAATAATAAGGAATATACAAATAAACTTTTTAACCATTTACTTGTAGTGTTAAATCCATTCCATTTATTAAATAATTGATATGCCAAAGATTATAGCTACCAGCTTTTGTTTCCTATTTGACACATGTTGTCTTTAAAAAAAAATCTACTTCATTGAGATATAATTTATACTTTAAAATGCACCCATTTTCCATACATGTCTCATCAGTTCTCACAAACATACATACTCATGACTATCACCAAAATCAAGATGTAAAACACTTTCTTCACTCCAAGAAAGTACCAATCATGCTTCTTTTTCAATCTACTTATCACACCTCTGGTACCAGGAAATAATAATCCACTTCATGTTACTAATAAATTTGTTTTGTTTTTGGCTGATTTTCAGATAAATAGAAACTTGCAACCTGAATTATTTTGCGTCTGGCTTTGTATACAGCATAAAGATTTTGAGATGTATTCATATTGTTATGTAAATTACCAGTTTGTTATTTTTTAACTCAGAGTAGAATCCTATTGTATGGATATACCACAATTTGTTTATCCTTTCACCTTTAGGTTTTGATGATTATTGAGTAGAGTTAATATGAACTTTTTCACACAAGTCTTTGTGTATGAAAACATTAGAATTTCTTTTGGGGAAACACCTAAGAATAGAATAATGGTTTATATTTAACTTCAAAAATGACTACCAATGATTTACCCAAATGGTTAAAATTTTGCATTCCCACCATTTTATAAGAGATTCTGTTGTTTCATGTCCCCACTGACAATTGGCATATTTAGATTTTTTTAATTTAATTTCAATTTAACCATAGTTGAGTGGAGTAGAATCTTTTTGGTTTAAGTTGACATGCTCCTGATAACTAATTATGTCAAATGTCTTTTTATGTATTTATTAGCATGTATATATTTCATTTTATGAACTGCTTTTGTTCAAATTTCTCACCAATTTTTTTGGATTGTTCATCATCTCGTTATTAAGTTTTAAGAGCTTTTTAGATATTCTGGACACATATTATGTGTCTGTTAAATGGATTGCTAGTTTTTTCCCAGTCTGACTTTAGCCTTTGCATTTTCTTAATGATGCCTTTTTAAGAGCAGAAAACTTTTTTTCTTTTAAGATTGATTTATTTCATTATTTTTATTAATTTTATTTTCATTTGAATAACTTGTGATTTGTACATTAATATTTATATAGGCTTTTATAAATATTAAATTATAGATGTCTAATTATAGTCTAATAAAGTTATTTTTCTACTTTCCCTATTCTGCTAGTAACTTAGAATCTTTAAAATCCATTTCCATTTTGTATTATTGTTGTATGGTGTTTTGTTTTACATATAATTTAAACTTCACAGGACTTTTCTATAATTGTTTCGTACATTAAACAATTATTTATATTCACTCATTTATTTACCTTTTTGTGGTGTATTTTAATTCCATTCTATATTTCTATGTTCATATTTTAGATCAGTTTTTTTCCTGCCTGAAGGAAGATCTGGCTTTCATTTAGACTTTTGTTTTTAACTATGTCCCTAATATTGACAGCTTCCCTCAGTTTTTGTCTGCGAACATCTTTATTTCACTTTTATTTTTGAAGGATAAGAATATATTCACCTGTTATAGAGTTCTAGGTTGGCAATATTTTTTCTTTGGAAATACGAAGATGTCATACCACTGCTTTCTGACTCCCATCATTAGTGGTAAGAAGACAGCTGCCATTCTTATGGTTGATTTTTCTTTGAACACAAGGCATCTTTCTTCTTCTGGCTGGCTTTTATGATTTACTTTTTTATTCTTTTCTTTGCAACAGCTTTACTGCGAGTGCCTAGTTACACTTTCTTTTTGTATATAATGCTTAAGGTTTAATTAGATTTCTTGTACTTATGAGTCTTTTATCATTTAAAAAATTTCTTATCCATTATTCCTTTCAGTACTGCTTTTGCCCCATTATTTCTCTCTTCTCCTTCTAAGAATTTGATTGTAATTATAATAGACCTTTGAAGAGTGTCCAAAATATCTCATAAGCTCTGTTCTATTCTACATTTTTTTCTCACTACTTCAGTCTGTGTATTTTTTATGGACTTTCTCCTAAGTAACTGACGATTTGTTTTAATGAGTCCATTTAAAACTATCCACTATTCATAATTTCAGATATCACATTTTATTTTCTGTTTTTAGTGCCAACTTATTCTTTTTTTCTTCTTGAGAGTCTAATACTTGGGTAAATTTCATTAACTTTTCATCTATTTTTTCACTATGTTCTTTAACATTAATGATAGTAATTTTTAAGTATTTATTTGTGAATTCTAATATACAGATCTTTGGTGTTCATTCTAATATATGCATCTATTCTCTGCCCTTTTCCTTGATTGTTGGTCATAGTTTCTTTTATTCATAGACTGTTTATAACTTTTTTTTATACCAGTCAGTGTGCAATGACATAATTCTAGATGTCCTAGATGATATTATATTCCACTTAATAAAGTTTACCTTTTCCTCTGTAAGGCAAGTACCTGAAGAGCTAACCACTCAAACTGAATCAGAAATTCAGATGAGTTGGCCTTTGTTGCAATCTTGAAAGACTTTGTATACACCTGGTTTGTCTTTTTTCCTAAATATGGCTCTCACAGACTTTTGATTGAGAGCTTTCCAAGTCAATATCATTTACCTTAAAAGATTACGAGAGATTCAGTTCTGTCCAGTCAAGGATTTACCCTAACTCTACAGTCTTCCCCTGCCCCTGTGGCTTCACAGTTGTGCATATGTCTTACTGATGATGTTTTCAAAATAAGTGCCCTTTCTGTAACGTCTTGGTTTTACAAGTATCACAGGTGTGATTTCACTCTGCTTTTTCGAAGATTTGTTTTGTATTTTCCTAGTCTCCCGTGTCACTTCAATTTCTAAGTTATCACCTTTATTGAACTTACTAAAAAGTTGTGTTTCTTCTTTGCCATTTTCCTTCTAGATTCTCTATGCTTGTCCACAATTTGAAAATGTCTCCAGTAAAAAATGGCTGAATATTCTCAACTTACCTTTGGAAGGGTCTCAACTTCTTTGATTTATGGATTTTTAGCACTTTATTCTTCAGTTTCCAAGAGTTTTTGTTGCCTTTAAAAAATGTAATTAAAAAAAAGAGAATCCACCATGTTCTTATTGTTGTATCAACCGTTAGGGTCATTTCTTCTCATGCGGATTGCCAAATCTTCAAAATAGCAGCGCTGTGTAAAATTCTTACCATGCTTCATTTTTCTCTGACTTCCTATTCTGCAACCAAAAAGAAAAAGCTCTCTGACTTAATTAAAATCTCATATAATTAGACTACTTCTAATTCTAATTCTAATTCTGGATAATCTTTCTTTTTAGTTACTCAAAGTCAAATGATTAGTAATTTTAGTTACATTGGAAATATTACGAATATGACATTTCATCATAATAACATTCCTGGGGTTAGGGCATGAAAGTTTGTCCATTTTGGAATTCAACCTACCAAAATATCTATATTTAAAATATCCCAAAACATTCATGAATTCACTCTCTAGTTACATCAGTATAATAGGCAGCAAGCCATCTAGGTATAGAACTAAAAATACTGCCAATCTTGTTATTTCTGTTCTCTTTATTCTTTAGCTTCTGTTTGAGAAGCATTCCATCTATGTGGAGGTTTGCTTTGATGACCTTTGGGTGCAAAGGTTGTTAGTTGTGGAAAGACAAAGATCTCCTAGACAAAACATTGCTTTTCCTTCTGCCTCATAACTATTCAACAATTAAATAATGAGAGTCTAATTTGTGCCAGATTCTATTCTGGGTACTAGGGATAATGCAATGAGTAGACAAAATACCTTCCCTCATAGAACACAGTAGTAACCCAAGAAAAAAAAATATTTTTAATATACTATTATGCCGCTTCCTGACGGCGCACGGAAGAAGAATGAGGCACAAACAAGTCAGCTGCAATAGAGATTGGGAGCAGGGGTCGGCAGTTGAGAAGACTGCTGCCCCGAACAACTCCTTAATCCCATATTTATTGGAAATGAGATGATAATCAATAAAGAAGATTATACATTGTTTGTAGGTAAACAAGAAGGAATGTGAGTCATAGTTGATCACGAGTCTTATAGATTAAACAAGGAGAAGAGAAGGGTGTGCCTGGTCAATCAGCATGGAATTCGTTATAGGATAAGCACGCTTAGCACTTAAACGGATAACCCCATCAGCAAGCTCTCCCGGAGGCAGGGGAGATAACGAAAGAGGGAAGCAGGCGGTGTTCCGCCCTGAGCGAGCCGGGCATCCCCAGCTGGGCATCCCCAGCTGCTCGGCTTCAAGATCGTGTATCTTCCCCTCCACCTGAGGCCTGCTGGACTACCATGTTTTTCTCAAGGTTATCTTTAAGCATGCTTGCATGACCAGCACAACTCCTCCTGGTTATATTTTCAAGAGTGTATTATTTTGAGGGATGGTTACAGTAATCCAATCTATATGCAACTGCATAATGAACTTCCCCAGTGCCATGGAGGCACTTTAGAGCAAGATGGGTGATGCTGTTGCTAACTTTCTCTGCTTCTTGCCTGGTTAGAGAAATGCCATCATACTCAATATCCTATAGCCACATAACCACACATGGACCCTTCCCTGACCTTCTACTGAAGCTTGGCAGCTATAT
>JAPYYM010003438.1:0-11159 GCA_028534135.1 Potos flavus
GTTTTGTTCTTTTGCAGCTTTTTGTGGCTTTTTGGAGGGTCTGAGCAAAGAATCTGCCTGTACCCAGACCCCTGCCTCAGAGAGAAGCCTCAGTCTGCTTCCCTCTGGGTGGTCCAGAACACACAGACTCCCCCTCTGCAAACTCTGCTGCACACTGCAGCCTCTCACAGGTGGTGTGTACCCCCAGCCACCATGCCAGTGGTCACTCAAGGTCCCTGCTTGTCTCTGCACCCCTGTGCCACTAAAACTGCAGGTGCTGCCATTGCTGGGACTGCTCTCTGGGGTCCAGGCTCATTCTGGGTGCACTCAGACCCTGCGGGTCACCAGGCTGCAGAGGGATTCTGCCCCAAGATTACTCCATTTCCTCTCAGCCATTGGCTGGGAGCGCTCAGACCCCACAGCAGGACGCGGAGAGCTGAGGTCTTAAAGAGACCACCGGCTGGTGCTCACACCAGGTTCTCTTAGGCGCTTGCAGGAGTGCACCCAACCTGCGTGGTGGTGCAAGCAGTGGAAAGCCACAGGCTCATAGACCACGGACTGGACCCCCCCACACACACCGGTCTCTCTTTGATGAGAGTGGTCGCCTGTGGTGGTGTCTTTCCTGGGTCTGTGGGCTTAGGCCCGTGCCTCTGACCACCCAATTCCACTAGTTGCCCCTTAAGATCTTTCATTCTTTTTGAGTGTTCTTAGCCAGACTCCAAGTTAATGCTGGTCTCCAATCACAGGGCACTTTTGCACTGGGGAATTACTTTCCTTGGGTCGCTTCCGGTGGCTCCCTCCTCCTTCTGTTTATTCTCTGATTCAGTCCGAGCGTTCCCACACTGCTTTACCTCTCCACTGCTGTCTTCTGTAGAGATCCAGAAGTGTATAATCCCACATCTCAGGCTAATTTGGAGTGTTCTGGTAGATATTTAGCTCACTTTAGGGGACCGGTTGAAACACGATCCCCTACTTCTCCACCATCTTGCCCCTCCTCCCATATCATTTCAACTTAACACATATTCATACACATTTTTTAGCATTATTCATCAGTAATAGACATAATGCTGCAAGTTCTGCAAATTAATTTTCTTGCCTTACTATAAAGCATGCACTAGAAATATCTTCAACAGAGTCGGCTAAAATTATGAAATCATAAGAACATATCAAGGTAATACTTAACTGATGTTAGATTCAGGGTAAGACTATACACCTTTTATTCCCTGTGTAAAATTATTCTTAATAACCTTAGCTCAAATTGTAATAATTGTTCATATGGTAAAACTTTGCATTGTCATTTTTCAATTTTTATATTCTTGCAAAATTTAAAAAACTAAGCAAAACCCTTTATGATGTTCATTATTTAAGTTAACTATTATTTTTTTATAAACAGTTATGACTGAAAATTTTTATCAAGACATTTTAACAAACAAGTGATAGGCAAATATGTCTTCCACAAATGCTTTTTAAATTTTACATACTTGGAAATATGAAATTATATTAAATAGCATTTTTCAAATTTAAATTCAGGACTTAAGACAAGTTAATTCTCTAGAGAGATGGGGGAAATAATATTTGGAAAAAGCAAATATCAGGAGTTGGATAAAAGGATTAAGAAAATCAGGTTACAAATATGATTTTTCTGAAATACATGACCTTAAGTTATGTTTAAGCCCTAGTATTTTTATTTTGTGGGGGAAGTAACTCTTTAGAAATAAAGAGAACAAGTTCTAGACAGTCTGTTAGCTACTCAACTAAGTGGCTTTACTTCATCATTGACAATAAGTATTCCATGATTTTTATTCTACCAGTAGGCATACACTTTACTAGCATTGCACATTAAAAAAAAGAATTCTACTGTAACCTAACTTGTGATAGTTGTCTGTCATAATGCAACATTGATAGTGTCTATAATTTTACTGTTAAAATATTTTAATAAAGATACTGAATATACTGTGGGAAAGAAAAGCATCAAATGACTAGTAATCATGGGTAATATTTTCATTCATTCATTTATTTAGCAACTTTCAATATGGTATCACTATGAACTTTAATAATTAATGAGTGTCCAGGAATACCAAAACAAACTAAACATGTTCTTCAAAAGTTTATGGTCAAATAAGTCAAAGTTCTACAAATAATCACAACATGATAGTAAAACTAAAAGATATATATATTCTAGATGCCCTGAAAGAGCTCAGTTTAACAAATACTATGACACTTACTAAATACCAGGATATATAAATACAGGTTTATTTATTTATTATCTCCTTTTTCCAATGTCTCTTTCTCTTTCTAGATATATAGGTATAGAGAAATAGATTATATGAAAAAGGAAGTTTTTAAATATTATTTTGTACATAGCTTTTATAGGTTTATTTAATCTGATTCTATTGTCTCTAGATTTTGTATCAACTTGTCTAAAAAGGGGGAGGAAGCAGGAGTGAGCAAAAGGCTAAGTAGAAATGTAAATACACTTAGTTTGAAGAGTCTGAGAGACATCTAGGTTTACCTTAACATAAAACTCAACATAAAGATATTTATAATCAGTTTAATACTAAAAAATGAAGTGGGAGTCTAGGAGAAAGTACATTGGTAGCTCTGTGAAACAAGTAACAACAAGCTAAAAAAGATCGTTTCAAAATTTAAGAGAAAAAGACAGCCTGTAAGGGTCCTCTTAGGATCCCAGCCAATACCAGGGTTTGGAAAAGCTATGTATGTGCCCAGGGCTGTCTCTACACAGGGGCCAGCAGGGTGTGGGCAGATGTGAAAACATTCCCTGAGCCGCCCACAGATTCATCAGCAGAAGTGGAAGACTCACTGTCATTAGTGACTTAAGCACAACTTGAGCAAACACTGGCTGAACATTACAATGCTCTGAGGTAGGGGCAACCCCTAGGACTTAAAAGTAAATTCACACATATCCCCACATCCATAAGTCTGTATGAAAAACCAAGACAGCCTTCTCAGGAGTAACCAGACAGGGAAAATTCAATCTAGTAATAGACCATAGCAAGAAAGAGAGAGGCAGAGGAAGAGAGAGGGAGAGAGAGAAAAAAAAGTAAAAGCCCTGAACTGTCATAGCAGACTCCAAATTATCACATATCCAATAGTAAAAGGCCAAAATCTAACTGGTACAAGGGGCTGATGGACAAGAATCTTTGACAAATAAATGGCTTAACTGTTCCAGAGCTTAAATATAAAAACAAGAAATATCTGAGGAAGTACATCAGAGACTTTACACTGTGGGGGAAAAGGTTTCCAGAGAGTTACTTCAGCCAAGTCACTAAACAAACAAGTTTGTTTGTTTAGAAAGACAGCAACATTAACACAGAAACCGAAGAAGGAGAGAACTTAGGGAATTATTATCCAGAGATGCTAAAATATGTTATCTAAAAAAATCAGTGTTCAAGTGAAAATTGAGACATACGAAAAACAGTAAAGTGTCTGGGGCGCCTGGGTGGCTCAAGTCATTAAGCGGCTGCCTTTGGCTCAGGTCATGATCCCGGAGTCCTGGGATCCAGTGCCACATCTGGCCCCCTGCTTGGCCAGAGGCCTGGTTCTCCCTCTCCCACTCCCTCTGCTTGTGTTCCCTCTCTCACTGTGTCTCTCTCTGTCAAATAAATAAATAAATCTTTAAAAAAATAAAACCAAACAGTAAAATGTCATCTACATAGGAAGGAAAAAAACAAAAACAAAAACAAAAAAAAACACTGCTTATGAAACAGGCCAGATGTGAGACATAACAGACGAAAACTTCAAAGGCATTATAAAGGGAAGGTTGTCCCATATTTATGGATGATGAGAATATTTAATATTGTTAAGATGTCAATAGTTCCCAAATTGGCCTTCAGATTCAATGCAATCACTGTCAAAATCCCAGCTGACTTCCCCCCCACACACAGAGAAATGGACAAGGTGATCCTAAAATTCATGTAGAAATATAATGAACTAGAATAGGCAAAAAAATCTTGAAAAAGAAAAAAGTGGAGGCCTCACACTTTCCAATTTCACAACTACTACAAAGCTACAGTAGTCAAGTTAGTGTGAAACTGGTATAAAGACAGTCAAGTAGATCAATGGAATAGAATTGAAAGGCCAGAAATAAACTCTTATATTTATGATGATTTGATTTTCGACAAAGATGCCAATAAAACTCAATGGGGGAATATTGGATTTTCCACAAATGGTGTTGTAACAACTGAATAATCAAATGCTAAAGAATGAAGTTTGAATTCTATCTCACAGCATTTATGAAAATTAATTCAAAATGGCACATAAGCATAAATGTAAGACCTGAAAAAAATTGTAAAACTCTTAGGGGAAAACATAGGAGAAAATGTGTGTAACCTTGGGTCAAGTAATATTTTCTTAGATATAACATCAAAAGCACAAGTGACAAAAAAATTAATAAAATGGACTTCATAGATATGAATGGTATTTTTAATAATAAAAATAATAAGCTACTATCAAGAAAGTGAAAACAGAACTCACAGAATGGGAAAAAATTATGAATCATATATCTCATAAGGGACTTGTATCCATCATACATGAAATACTCCTACAACTCAATAATAAAAGAAAACCTAATTTTCAAAATGGACAAAAGATTTAAATAAACATTTCTTCTAACAATATATTTTAAAAGCCAGTAAGTACATTAAAAGATGCTCAAATCAGAGAAATACAAATCATAATCATTATAAGATACTACTTCACACCCACTAGGATGGTTATAATAATAAATAGAATACACGTTGGTATGAAATTTGAGAATTTCAAACCCTCATTCATTGCTGGTTAGAATGTAAAATGGCACAGTCACTTTGAAAAACAGGTTGGTTGTCCCTCAAAACCATGTGACCTAGTAATTCCACTCATTTATATGTATCCAGTAACTGCAAATGTATATCCACATAAAAACTTGCACATGAATGATCATAGTCACATGTTCACAATAGCCAAAAAATAGAAACAACCAAATTGTCCTTTAACTGTTGAGTGAAATAACACAAGTGATGTAATATATACACAATGGGATATTACTGAGCAGTAAAAAGAAATGAAATACTTATTTATATTAAACATAGTTGAACCTTGAATATGGGAAAGAAGACGGTCACAGAGATTATGTATTTTCTACTTCTGTTTCTATGGAACCAAGGCAATGATAACTTCATAGCATGCATTAGTTATTCAGATTCTCATTTTGTTCACACATAATTTTCCTGTCTATGTTCATATCTTCCTTTAGCTGTTTGAGCATGTTTAAAACACTTTTTTTAAAAAGTTGTCTTGTCCAGTAAGTCTAATGCCTTGGCTTCCTTAAGGAGGTTTCTGTTGGTTTATTTTGTTCCTTTGAATGGGCCATACTTTCCTGTTTCATTATGTGCCTTTGATTTTTGGTTGAAAACAAGGTATTTAAATATTGTAATGTGGTAGCTCTAGAAATCAGATTCCCACCCTTGTTTTTTCTTTGTTCATTTATTTGTTTTGGAGGAGTGTTGATGAAAGGTGTCTCTGTGCCTTGGATCATCCTAATGTGAAACCTTAAGGATTTCTCAAGTTTTCTCTGAGACTGTTTTTGGTCTTGTGGCACTGCTTTTTAAATTCCACCATATATGTGGTTGTTTCTGAACATACTAGTCCTTAAATATCTGGCTCCCAAAAGGAGAAAAAGATAAAAAATAAAAGAAAAACAGATGATGCTCTTTTGTATTCATGGGAACTTTTAGCCAGTAGAGGGTGGAAACACTGGTGGCCAGCCTCTACAATTGCACTTAATAATCAAAAGCATAATCAGCTATATTTGGAGGACAAGGCCTTTATTGCTCACCCTGCCTCCAGCAAGCACAGTAGGAATATGGGCATGGCTTCCCGTAGGGGACTGGAGGGCATGGAATGGGTAATGGCTATTATGCTGAAAGCTGAAATTAATGGAAATTAATCACAATTTACCAGCCAAGTTTTCCCCTGTAAGCTGCAGTGTATAAGTAAACTCCAGAGTTCCAAAATAGTCTGCCAGTTTCTGCCAGTATAACTATTGTCTAGGTGGAAAGATCAATTCATGGTGCTTCCTACTATGCTGTCTTCTTACATCACTCCCCTTGCCAACTTCTTGATTGTAGCCTTTTATGACATATGAAACCATAGGATCCAGCAAAGTTTTGCCTGGATTCCTGACCCACAAAAATAATGAAGTACTAAATGGAATAATTGTTTGTTTCTTTTAGCATCAAAATTCTAGATTAATTTGCTACCCAGCAAATAAATTACTAAAACACATGCTTTTCTTATAATTATCTATAATAGTATATACGTATAATATGCTTATTGTCAAATATTTTTATATTATGTATTGTGTATTATATATACTTAGAATATGGTGCATTATATATACTTAGAATATGGTATATAATCATAATATGTGTCATAATATATAGTTATTAATATATATTATGTATTTTATAATGTATTCTATATAATTAATATATAACACATAGTCCTCATTGTATATAATGTCTTACATCATTAATATGTAATAATTAATAAAATAAATATTGTAATATAATTACTAAATATTAGTGATATATCATAGAAAAGTTGTTTAACTCTTATTTTTCTTTCTTAAATCAAAATTAGTAAGCCAGTCTGATTTGCCCAAAGATTCACCCTAACTGTGTGAACTTGAGTGCTACAGTGTATCTGAGAAAGCAGTTAATGTAAAAAAAAAAAATCTTCTTAAAAGTCTAACACATTTGGAGCATAAAAAGTTCATTTTTTATATTTTCTTTTAATTTATGTAATATTTTATTTATATAGGTGCTTATTTATCTCCACAAACCAGTCAGAACACATAATCTCATTTATTAATACCTATTAGAAGTAAGAAAATACTTTACACTCATCCAAGCAGAAGTAAATACTTTTCTGAATTGCAGATATCACATACACGTGCATAGAAAGATCTTATTGTAAACTTCAGCCATAGGTCAAAAGAAAACACAAAAACTCACCTGACCAAATTTCAGAGTAGTTCTCCTTTCCAGGGAGCAGGGAAGTCTTAACTGGTTTTCATTCACAGGTAGATAAACATCCAAACAAATGAAAAGCCTAAAATACTTAGATTATCTTTTATCTCATCCATTAGAGACTTGATCTCCCCATCCAGTGAAAAGAACACCTAATAATCCCCATTACCCCAAATTCCCAATCACTGCTGCCACAGATAGAAAATAGCTTAGCACCAAATGTTTGTGAATTGGAAAAACACACTCACGCAGACACAGAATCATTACAAAACAGACAGACATAAACACACAAAGCAGAGAGTCAGCAAAATCGTAGCTCTACTGCCACATGGGATTAATTTTAAAAACCAAGAAAAGACATTCCTTAATCTGAACAGCTTTATACAGCAATGAAGATATATAATGAATGCATGTCAAGTATTTTATTCAACTTGTAATGAGGAAACTAGTTAATGGTTAAAACCAGTACACATGAGAATTTGACTTATGGAGATTTATATTCACTGCTGGGCAAAATTGATATCTATGAACAGGAATCATTTGCTTTTTCTGTGGGCAGGAAAAATCTCCATTGTTTAAGTTTACTATAATTTAATTTTGACCTTACAAGGTTGTAAAGTAGCCTGGGCTTTAACAAATCAATCTAAAATGTACACCCCTGTGGAATCATAATCTCTGGAGGATTTGCCAGAAAATGCTCAGCATTCTTCTGAAAATACGCCCAACTATTTCTTTTGCCTATTTCCACGTTTTTATCAGGACCAATAATGAACGATTTAAATGGGTAAAGCTTTGATGAAATGAATTTGTATATTATTAAGAAAGACCAATGTAGAGAAACAAAGCTACCAAAAGGAGATGGAGCTTGCCAACCCTTCATTAGCTGTTTGCTAATTAAGAAACTATTTTGTCAATATTAATTTAGAATATTCCCTTCATTTTCTCCCTACTAAGTCTTCCAAATACATGTGGTCAGTAGAGATGTGCACCTGCTTGTTCTGGTAAGTTTAATAGCAAATAGGTACGTCCAGCACTCACATTGGTGCAAATACTGAAAATGTTTATTTGCTCTGGGAAGCACACTCTATAGAAAGAGGACAAAGAGCCTTAGGGCCCTAGAGACCCTCTTCTGTGACAGTTCCCTACTATATGAAACCGGATATTACCAAACTTATATTAGAATCCCAAGAGCCAAAAGTTAGACCAAATGACTTGAATTTGGTTCAAAGGGAGACAGACACAGATAATGAGACCATCGTGTTTGGCTAAGGCTTTAATTCATATATAAAGAATTTAATATGAAAAGAATAGCTGATACAAAGACAAATGTCAGTGAAATATCACTATAGCTGGTAATCAGATATGACAAAAATCATAAACATGGAATATGATACCTGAAACTAAGAAAATATCCTGTTGGAGGAAGTTGCTTGTGAAAGGGAAAGAGGTAATCATTTGAATAACTACATATGTAGAGCACAAAAAAAGTTGATTCTAAATTAACTACAGTGGGGGTGACAGGGTGGCTCAGTTAGTTAAACATCAGACTCTTGATTTTGGCTCAGGTTATGATCTCAGGATTGTGAGATCCAGCCCTGCTTGCTTGGCCTCCACACAGGTCATGGAACCTATTTGGGATTCTCTTTCTCCTTCCCTCTCTCTCTGTTCTTTCCCTCTGCTTGTGCACGTGCATTTTCTCTCTCTCTCTCAAAAAAAAAAAAAAAAAAAAGGAAAATTAACTCCAGGGGCCAGGATATCTGATAACTCTATTTTTATTAATCTGAGAATATTTGCAAAATAAAAATAGTATTCCATTCCTCTAGGATTTGGAAACTCTGGAAACAGATATAAACCTACATCCAGAATTATTTCTCAATATTCTTAAATTATAATTAGTTTATTTAAACATAGTGATCCATGGTCCTGAAGAAATATATTATCTAATGTTTATATCAAATGTTAAGTATTTAAATGATTCAACTGTATATACATACACTTTTTTTTTTTTTTTACATAGGAAGAATGAAGTATTTTGCAACTATACGTAATTCAATTCTGATGATTTTCAATATGATTGCCAAGTTTGGCAAATAGTTTACTATTTTGAAGTGACCAAAATTTCTTTTTCTGAAATGCAGTTTGAAAACATCTAAAAAACAAGAAACAAATAATATGTACATGCCATAAACAAAGACTGCAAACTGGTGGCAAATAGGCTGAATTCAGTTCCTAAAAGAAGTTTGGTTCATACAGATCAGGAATCTGTTGACTTTTTTCTTTAAGATTTTATTTATTTATTTGACAGAGAGAGACACAGTAAGGAAGGAACACAAGCAGGAGGAGTGGGAGACGGAGAAGCAGACTCCCCTCGGAGCAGGGAGCCCCATCTGGGACTGGATCCCAGGATCCTAGGATCATGACCTGAGCCAAACACAGACACATAACCCACTGAGCCACCCAGGGGCCCCCAATCTATTGATTTTTAATTTTAATTATTTTGAACTGTTACAGAAAAATAAGTCAGACTGGTGAGAAATCAAGCGACACTCGGAGAATTAGGAGAACTATGGTTTATATTACGCCAGAGGACCCAGAGGAGCTCACACTCGAAATTCTGGGCCCTGGACAGCAGGGTTGCAGAGCTTTTATAGGGCAGTGCAGGGGGTCAAGTTCCAAGGGCTGTGCTGACTGCTTGTAGGTGGGTTTAAATTGGGGCAGGACGGGTATTCTTTAGGCAGAAACAGAGGTTAGGGCAGTACAGGAAGCTCATGGTGGGAAGTCTGTCTACAGAAGCAGAAATGGCTGATTATCTCTTCCTCAAGCAGGGCTTTTGGTTATCTCTTAGTTTTGCTAGTAACTTTCCATCTTCTGAGGCCTGCCGGCCTGGGCCTGCTCTGGGTCATTTTCCTCTTTAAGACTATGTATACAAAAAAAAAAAAAAAAAAAAAAAAAAGACTATGTATACATTCCCCAATATTCTAGTTTGAATCACTCCTTACTTCCTTAACTGTAATAAATTTGAGTAGCTTGCATTGCCTTCTTGGACCCTATATTCATTTGCATTTGAAACTTCTGCCCGAGGCCCTTCTTTTCTGGAAGTAAATAATTACAAATAGATTTGCAGAGTTTCCTAGCATCCCCATCCCATTCCCTAGGGATTACATAGATTGTTTGAGTTAGGGAGACTGGTATGATGTTTTACTCCCCTCTATATCACAGAATAATACTAGTGATAATAGCATCTAGTACATGCATATGCTCTACGAATCCCCTGTGCTGGGCTTTGTTAGTAGGATCAATTTATAAATAAGGAAACTGAGACACTAATTACTTTTTCAAGCTATTAAGTGATAGGGTCATGATTCTAACCTGGTGAACTGGACACCAAGGCCTTTGCTCTTCAGTGCTTCTCTATTAGACCCAAACAGATAAATCACCCAATGGTAAAAAGCGATCTTAGTAATAATTGCACATATATAGCCTTTATGTCTTGGTCACTTAACTAAGCACTCTGCAAATATTACTTAACCATCATCCAAATTTATGAAGCATGTATTTTTTACCATCATTTTCTTTATTCTACTGATGAGAAAACTAAGGCACAGAGAAGTTGTGAGCTTGTTTAAGGTCAGATAGCAGGTAAGAGACAGCCAAATTTTTAATGCATCCAGTTTACTCTAGAGCCTGTGTTCTGCGGTTTACGTTTATATTTATTTTAAGTCATTGCAAATAGTTGTGAAGCAGGAATATGTCGTAACAGGAAGATGTCCTACAGGTTATTTATTATTTTAGGATACTCATATGCAAAACCAGCAGGTTTTCTAGTCCAACAGTGCTCTATTTGTTGTTGGAATGTGAAACCTTTATTTAAATATGGAGTACTGTCCCACATTCCCACTTTAGAGGCATTGCTTTCATTCAAGGAGAAACTCACTTAAAAACACAAAGCCTTTAATTTTAGAGGCATTAAGGAATGTATCATCCAAGTGGGCAGTAGGTATCTGATAGGGTGAGGTAGGAGCAGAGGTTTGTCTTGATATGCAAAACAGTAAGTGCTCAACTGTTAAAGTCTCTGGGCCCTGGAGAAATAGATAACATCCCTGAGAACTAACAAGTTTACAGTTGGTAAATAGAACAGAAAGGTGAACT
>JAPYYM010003439.1:0-11159 GCA_028534135.1 Potos flavus
AAAAAACTGAGGGTGGCTGGGGGGTAAGGGGTGGGTAGGGACAGGGTGGCTGGGTTATGGACATTGGGGAGGGTATGTGCCATGGTGAGTGCTATGAAATGTGTAAGCCTGATGATTCACAGACATGTACCCTGGGGCAAACAATACATTATGTGTTAATAAAAATAAAAAAAAAAGAAAAAAAGAAAAAAGAAATTCAGCTAGCTCTTGGGCATATTAAAATATGAAAAGTTACTTAATATTAGCCATATTAAAAATGCAAATGAAAACTATGAAGCTCCAAATTTCACTCATCACATTGGCAAAGATCAGAAAGTTTGATAAGATACCATCGGGGCATTGGGGCGCCTGGGTGGCTCAGTGGGTTAAAGCCTCTGCCTTCGGCTCAGGTCATGATCTCAGGGTCCTGGGGTGGAGCCCCGCATCGGGCTCTCTGCTCAGCGGGGAGCCTGCTTCCCCCCCTCTCTCTGCCTGCCTCTCTGCCTACTTGTGATCTCTCTCTCTCTGTCAAATAAATGGATAAAATCTTTAAAAAAAAAAAAAAGATACCATCGGGGCAGAGATAATACATTTCGGTCTATGAGTGTAAGATGGGAAACGAAGTAGTCATTAATAGGGTACTTTGTTAAATAAAATATGGTGTATCATTATAATGGAACACTGAGTAGCCAATCAAAAGAATGAGCTAATTTTATATGCTACTTTGAAATGTACTACCAGAAAACTTTGTCATCATAATTTAAGGAGGAAGCAATACTGAAGAGTAAAAATATAAAGTAAGACTATGAAAAGGGCTGCTCAAGACTCAGACATCGTATGTGACAGTTGCTTTGAATCAAAATAAAAAGTGAGTATACATACACACATAAATATGTATATACACTTGTATTTGCATAAAGTATATAGGAATATATAAAAATGCGAATTGTTTGCTTCTGGAATGGGGCTTGGGTTCTACAGCAGAGTAGAATGGAGCATAGTCTTTTCACTGTATACTTTTTGGAACTTTAAAATTGTATGCCATTATTTGTGCTATCCTTTATACCATACTCATATTTTCCACTTTAAAATTTTTAAGGAAATATTTTAAATTACTAATATAATTGCAAACTATTAAAATACTTTAAATAGGCAAGTTTTAAAAAAAAAAGGTAAACCAGTATCAACTGAAAATAAAAACCTCTGAAATTTTAAAAACATAATGTTAAATTTTAGACAATAAAAATAGTAACATTGTGAAGGCGAATTCACAAGGGAGCTGAAGGATCCTGATGATGACTTATTAAGGAGAATGATGCGGTTTGTTTAATTCTACCTTGGTTAAAATATTAAGTTAAGCATAGTTGCTAAAAATGTTCAGGTAGTTAATAAAAGAAAGTAAATAGACTGTATACTTTGCAAACTTGAGATGAAAAAAATAGGAAACTTTAAAAAGTTCATCAAGAAAAAGAAAATGAATAACAAAAATGTGAGGCAGTAATATTTGATGATAGAAAAATGTCCAAATACCATAAAAATGTAAATACAGTTAACTCACTTATTTAAAGTCAGAGCAACTCAGCCTCCCTCCCGTTTATGTTAAGAAAAACTCAAAAATTAATTACAGTGCCCCTGCTAATAACAGAGCTAATGTGGTTTTGGAAATCCTTGTTTTGCATCTACTTCCCCTATACATGTGTGTTCTGTTTCCTCTTTTTTTGTTGTGTTTGCTTGTTTTTTTGTTTGTCCTCAGCAGAAACCTCTAATGTATAGACAAAGGTCAAGAGGCAGGCGGGTTAAGGCAATGACTCAGATTCTTCCCCCTCTCTGGTCCTGGCTACGTTTCTGTGCAGAGCCCTCCCACTCTGGCTCTGGCTTTGGCCATGTGACTCACTTTAGCCAGTGGAATATTAACAAATATGACACAAGCAGAGACTCAGGGAAATGCTTGTATAATGAGGTTTTCCCACTTCTGCATTTTGCCTTCGTTGTGAGAGCATGCCTGCCTGACAATGAAAGACATGAGGGATAGAGTCAAGCCACAGCAGTCATGCCAAGCAAGCCTGTCCTAGTGCAGGCAAAAGCCAGCCATCCCCCATAATATGTGCATAATTCCCACAAGATACATAAAATCACCCAATTAACCCACAGATTTGTGAACTAAATCAATGTTTATTGTTTCGCACCGCTGAGTTTTGAGGTGGTTGGCTACGTAGCAGGATGATGGTAAAAGATACTTGGTACAACTGACAAGAATTTTTGGATTGGTTTTTTCGGTGAGTCAAGAATAAGGGCAATGGTGAGATGCCACGTGTCCTCATACGTCAATGTAAGCCAACACTCTCCAGCAAGTGAGACGCGCCTCACTCACAGAACCATTGAGGGACCATTTTACAACAATTCTCTCCCCTAAATGATATATGATTGACTTTAAAAAAGTACCAAGGGTCTAATAACCTCTGCTAGTCTATACTTATTGGCATCAATTTATGTTCTTTCAACTCTCTGTTCAACTGCGATGTAATTCTTCTCATTTGCCAGTCTTATCCTGCTTCCGACAGTTGCCTTCGCTTTTCTGGCTCTCTTGCCTCTGTTTAACCTGCCACAGCCTTTTGTTTTCCCCCCTGTGCTTCAGGAAAAGGAAGATAACTTGGCATACCTGCCAAAGACTTGTGACAGTAATGTATGAGCACGGTTCTCCCCTGATGTCTCAGAATAAAACGGTACCCTCAAAAAGACAAACCCTCTTGTCATTTGGTTTCCAGGGATACAAACATATCTAAAAATGCAGAGCTAAATACATTTAAAGTAAGAAATTCTTTAAAAAGTGGAAGTGCAGGAATGATCTAGAGGAAAAAAATACAGGCTTTAGAGTCAAACACTCCTGAGATTGAATCCTAACAGCCATATACTGCCAGCAAGTTACTTAGCTGCTTGAGCATCCCTTTCATCTTCTGCAAGATGTGAGGATTATATGAGACAGAATAACTGAACTCCTAGCACGACCAGCATATTTCTCCTCCCAAGTCTCTCTGGCCTCACTGACAAGTAAGACTTCTTTTACCTTACTCCTAAATATCCCCCCAATCCTTCAGCAATTCTGCTCTGTCTCAGCCCCTCCGAACTGGCTCTCTCTCTGAGAAAAAGCCCCAAGGTTACTAGGATCTAACTACCGAAAACAGAAGAAAAAGTTAGAAATAACATTTTAAAATTCTTATTTGGATACATTTTCAAATTGGAATCCTTTATCCTTCTTATATTAGAAATAATGCTTCCAGGATTCATTAACAAAACACTATTTTAAATTTCATAGAACTTACAGAACAAATCAGGAAGATTACTTTGTAAAGCAATCATGAGGATGGTGTTAGATACAATTATCTGCCATAATTAATAGGATATAGCTAGTCAACTTGATTTATGGATCTATGGAATGATGGCCATTTCCTAAAGGAATGGGACCTGAGACCTGAGACAGGTCTTTGACAAAGTAAAAATTGACATCTTGGTTGTCTGATAATAGTTTTCTCAGCTGTTGCTTACGCTGGATTATGATCCATTTAAATATCTTTTCAATTTAAGTCTCTAGTTTGTGCCACATCCACTTTCATAAGCATTGATTTATAGATGATAAAGTGTGCCATTTTTCTTTTTGATCAGTAGGGTAACTTTCCTGTTCTAAAACTATTCTAAATAGGAGGGCTACAAAAAGCAACAAAATCTTGACAAATGAGGTACCAAGTACTTATTCCATGGCTGAGAGATCAAAATAAAGCTACCATGTATTGAATGTCTCAAATGTGCTAAGTACTTTGTGCATATTATCTTACTTAAGTCTAATGAAAACCCTTTGGGGTAAATATTTTTAGCCCCATTTTATAGGATGAAGCATTGACACTTAGAGAATAAGGAAAGTTCTCAAGTTAAAAATGGCTATTTAAATATGTTTGGATGCAATACTGTTAGACCAACAATAAAATAGGTATAACAACAATCATCCAGCCCCTCTTTTGCTTCACATACCCGAAAACAATGCCCTCTCTGTGTTTATATAGTGGGCATGCCAGATGCCGTCAATTTCTCCTTCTATTTCCTCCTCTCAGGATTCACCTGCCACCTAGTCATATTCATTTGACTTGCTACATCTGCTTTTCAAGTGAGCTGCTCATGCTGTTCTTGAAGGATTTTAGAGAACAGCATTTTCATGTCAGTAGCCAGATGAAGAGCTGAATTTTAAAATGAAGATGAGAACTCAAAGGTGGGTGGGATTCTTTTCAGCTTTTCAAAGCTGTATGAAGATAATGGGTTAAAAATAAAATTTTGGTATAAATTTAATGAACAGTTGCTTGGGTCGCCATCATTAGGCATGTAATATTATTCTTTGTGACTTCTCTTGTCCTTGGCCATTATAGTCAGGAAAGCGTCTTACAGCACAAATGTAACTAATCAAGGAATCATTTTAAGTATATTTTTGGTACATAGATGTTATTAATAAGTGAAGAAAGGTTTATTTCAGCCATCCCTATATGATATAGCAAGAAAAAAAAAAAAAGATGGGGAATCAGACTAGCTTTTTATGGAATTATCTTAAATTCCTTAGAATTTGGATGCCATATTTTCATGTCTACAGGGAACAAAGGAAGAATAGCATACAAAATACTAATTTCATTTGTTCTATGATACTATTTTTTCGACACCATATAAAACTAAACAGAGCACGTTGGGTTCTCAGAAATTCTTCAGTGATGTTAACATCTTGCTCTTATCCCATAGTGGTGATCCAGCTTGGAAGCTACCATCAGAATATAATTCCTGCTGATAAACTAGATATTCACAAGAAAATGCAATTTCCAGGCATCTCCTCAAGGCGAAGACTTCTTCACCTGTCAGAATCATCTCACTTAAAGAAATCGAGACATATTATAATATAGTTAATGTTTTCTCTATTGAAATTTTTCTGGGGCTAAAATTTGGGTATCTCTCATTTTCTTGTTTCAAGTTTAGGTTATAAAGTGACAGTGACATATTATTTAGTGCCCCAAAGCACTTTTCAGACTAAATTAGTCCTAGCCTTTTATAAATGCCTAAGAGAAATTAAACAGCTTAGCCATAATTGAACGACTGGCTAGAGGTAGAAGCTAAAATGAGAAGCCTCTGTAGTGTTTTCTTCTAGCCAGGACACAGTGGTGTCTTCCTGCTACAATCCGAACATTTTTCCCCCTTTATCTGCCTTCAGTGGAGACAAAACAGCTGGTCACCATCCTTCCTATTTGGATAAAGAGTGCAAGAATGGATTATTATAAAAATCACCTCTTTCCCTCCAGTCTAGTGGGTGATGACTGCACTGAAGGGAAAAAGCAATAGAGGGGAAACTTGCAATGTTGCTGGCCTGTTTCCATGCAGTCTGTAGACAATAGAGCTCTTTGATGTTTGGTACTTTCATAGCCACCAAACTCTGCTTCCCAGTCAACAGAAGAGCTATTTTACACTACTTTTGATGTGATGAAATAACTTAACTAGACATGGTTAATCGCATAGCTGATGATTATGCCATGCAAGGAAAAGCCATTAAAATAAGCCAAGTGCCACCTTGAAAAAAGAACAAAGGAAAACTCTCTAGCAGGTCTGTACATAGCTGACTCAAGAGCTCTGGCATGACTCGGTTTTTTACCATCCAGATTCACTCTCACTATTTTCATAGTGCGAAACATAAACATCACTGCTTCCATGAGAATTCTGCATACCTGCCTCACTTGCTTATTTCCTATTCTGCAGGCAGTCACAATTTGTCTTTACTCCGTTCCAGACATATCTGGCTTTGATTACACCGCTGGGCTGAACACCGACAGATTCTGGGACTAAAGCAGAGAAAGCTCTTTTGTAAAAGTTTAATCCCACTTAGGTCATTTGTTTATTTCTTTGTCCCAAACATCTAGGTTTTCAGATGATTTAACTAGTATCACAAATGCAAATCCTATAATAAATGAGAGTACCTACAGGTTAGCAGCATCAAAGGAAAATAATGCTCTGGGGAGAACAGCACTGACAAGTTGGTTTATTAGTTCAGCTGGTTCTTAAAGACCAGCCAAGGTCCTCTTTTCAACTAGATTGTTTATTTGTATCAGTGGATGCTCAACTATTTCAAGAAAATAAGCAAACTAGAAATACTAGACTAGATTCTTTCTATGTAGAAGAAATTCTAATTTCTGTAAATTTCAATGAACTGAAAGCTAATCAAATATGACATTTAGCCCACATTCATACATTTCCCAAAGCCTGGCAACCAAATGAGCCAGTGATCTTGAAATTAAGCTATTAATTATAATAATACATAATTACATTAAAAAATTAACTATGGGCTAAATAACCTCAGAAGTATTAGGTGGACTATATATTGGTTGAACATAGAGGGGCACTGTTGTATAAAAACCATCCAAGGACCGAGAGAGTTGTTAAGAAGATATAATTCTAAAAATTGGGACTTCAAGATATAATTTTAGAGAAAGTTACTCAGTGCTGTAAAAGGAATCTACATTTTGCGCTTAGATGATTTATCTTTTTAGAAGGAACATGACAAATCTCGAAAAACTCATTCGATGTAAGAAAAACTGCATTTTTCAATAATGGATGGATTTGTTAACTGATGTCAAAAATAAAATGCCAACAGGTCATTAAAAGTTTAATTACAGATGCTTTCAATGTCTATATCACTGTATGAAATGACAAGGAAACTAGTTAAGCATTCCGTGCCCTAGTTTCCTCATCAATAAAATGATGGGCCTCATTCATTCAGGCAAAAATATTTATTGGGCGCACACTATGTGCGACAGGATTTAAAGTAGTGAGCCAGCCAGAGTCTTTGCCTTCTTGGAACCAACACTCTGGCAAAGGAAAGATGGAAAATAAATACGATAGTGGTAATGACTCTGAAACAAACAATAAAGATGATGTGACAGTGACTTGAGAAAAGCACTACTTTCATCAGGGATCATCTCACCTGATGGGGGAGGAAAAAGCCTAGCAAAGATGTGGTGTGGGATGGAGTTGGAGGAGAGAATTCCAAAGCACTAAACTAAACCAAAGGCCTTAGCAAGGAGTGGACTTGGTGTGATAGAACCACAAGAAAGACAGCACGATAAGCATGATGAGTAAAGGCAAGTATGGAAAGTGGTTAGGTCAGAGAAAAAAGAAGAAACTAGAGACATGGTATTTAGAACAAGGTATGGAATTTGGATTTGAGCCTAAATGGATTGGTAAAGCATCCAAGGGACAGTAAGAATGAATGGGAGAGTAAGATGGTATTTACACATTCAAAGACAAATTTGAATACAGATTAGATCTCCAAGTAGCAAGAATTGAGAGAGAAAAACCAGTTAGGAAGATAATAGTTACTGGGAGTGGATTAGATGGTTTTGAACTAGGGCAACTAGATTAGATCAGAAGTTCTTGAAATTTCTTAGCAATGGACCATTTTGCCAGTCTGGGGAGACCTCTCATACTAACGTTTTTAAATGCATAAAATACAATGTAGAGAATTAAAAAGGAGAGCTAGTATATTAAAATATAATTATGTAAATATTTTAAATGTGTGATACATACATTAGTAACATGGTTTAGTATAAATAAAATTTTCAAAGGTCTGCACAAGCTGTAATATAACATGGAAATATCTGATTAATATGGTAACAAGGTACTACTAATATTACTGTGGTTGCTGCTATATTCATGATTAAAGAAAATGCTAAAGTTTAGTTAGATGTGTATGAAAACAAAGCTGCAAGTTTTTCCATATAAATTCACACACCCCCGAAATCTGGGTCTTACATGATCATGCTTGTGGCTTCCTCTGTTTACACCACTTTTTTCTTCCATTGAGCCTTTTCTAGGGAGCTCAAATTCCAGATAACTATACCATTTCTATCTCTAAAGAGAATCTGTGTTGATATCAGGATAAACTCTATGAAGATTTTTCAGTTTGCCAAGATATCTTGACTTCACTTACAATTGGCTTCCATCACAAGATTCAGATGTCAGATACGAATAAACAGTAAAACCAAGGCTCACGGCAACATGCAACCACCACTGCTTTGAAAATATTTATTAAATAAATAGTATGTATACCACTTAACTCCTGTTTATATACAGAAACACTTTCTCTTATCTTCTCAGAAATAATAGAAACAATGGGAAAAATATAACTAGAGATTAAAAGTGCTGGGTTTTGCTCTTAGATCTTCTTCTCAATTGTTTGATTGCCTCTGACAAATTACATGACTCACTGATTTCCTCACTTATACTATGAAGCTAAAGTATATCTACTTTGCATCGACCACCCCGGCATGCTACTTTTCTATAAAAAACTAAGGAGGTTGGATAAAATGAAATAAATCTTTTCACACTATTGACATAGTGTGAAGCATTTCTCATGGTTATTTGGTTTGGTTTGATTTGATTATATTGTATATTGAAGAAGAGTTCTAATTGTTTTGACAGGCTTGACACCTTTCAAAGAAATTATATCTGGAACAGGGAAATCTTAGTTTTGATATTGTCTCTGAGACACTAAACAGCTTTGTCTTCCATTTCTTTAATATTTGTTTTAAGTACATTTTGTTCCATACCCAATTATCCCTTTCCACTCCCAGAAACCATTGCTTTCAAGGTAACTTTCTAATACAGAATGAGAGAGGAAATCTAGACCAAGGACTTTCATTATAAATAAAAAGAAAATGTGAAAATAAAATGATCTTTCTAATTTCAAAAAATATGTATTCTTATTTATGTACCTAGCCTTAAACACAAATACAGGCTATACATACTAAGCCCCTGAAATCTATCCAAATCAATCTAATGAGAATCAGTTTTTGTAAATCTATTGCTAGCCATTTTAATTAGTGATTTTGGTATCACAAAATTTTAAGGAAACCATGGCAAAAGACATAAGTTAGCTAAAATGGCTAGTGTAATATGACGTGGGCATTAAAAGGTCAATTTCTGTGACAGGTATCATCAAGAGCCATGACATTTATCATCAAGTTGCAATCAGAGTGTTTAGGTGTAACATGAGAGTTTCACATTCACCTGTAGTTTTGGAAAGCCCCAGAACTGGGTTAATGGAAAGAGGACTTCAATTTTTACTTCTTGGCCAAAATCAACAGGCATTCCCTCATCAAGGAAATGAGCCCAGAATGAAAGCCAAGACTGTTAATAAGCAAGGAGTCTCACTGACCTGGTACTATGTGAGGCAAGAGGAGAGGTATTACCAAGGATAAACATGGTTGTTTTTATTACACATAGAATTTGAGAGAATTAACTAGAAGGAAATTTAGTTATATTAATGTCATCTATGATAAAATATAAACAAAGATAGGAGCAAAATGACATAATTGAACCATGGTTTTTGAGGTCAGCTATATATTAACCCAGTTTCTCATTCTACAGACTGATGTCTTGGCCAGTTACTTAAAATATCTATGGCTCAGATTTCTAATCTATAAGCTCAGTCATGATAACAGTGACTAACAGAGCCCCCCTAAGGAGCACTGGGATAATCCATGTGGAAAAGTATCTTGCAAATGAGTAGGCAATTTGAGTTTTGCTCTTGTCAAAATAAGTATTTCTTTTCGCTAATTTGGACTAAGACAAATAGAGTTACTTCTCAATTTTCAGGCATTGTAACATAATAGGATGTTCTGGAAAAGATTCTTTTTTTTCCTTGGTTTGGATCTTTCATATTTTTTTCCTCTTTTCCATACCATATAGTCTCCCTGCTTCCTTCTTACCTCTCTTCTTTCTTTTCCTCTTTTTCCTCCTGGTCCATCTTACACCAATTGTACCTTAACCCCTCTCCTCCTTTATTGTTATCTTCCTCCTGCTGCCTTTCCTCTTGCCGTCTTATCACTGTTCTCCTTCTTCTCTTTGGCTCAGCTTCGACACTCATTTGCACTGTGACCATACCGGCCAGAGTACGCTAAGTTGCATACTTATCTTTCCAACCAATCCCAGAACGCTTTGATCTTGCTGAGACCTGACCAACCATGGCATTTCTTTGAACTCAATGCCTTTGGCTTTTCTCAAGAGCTCTTCCTAACTTCTGCCTGTAATTTTGCTTTAGCTGGAATTCCATTTGTGGAAGGTGCCAACTGTATAGGTGCCAAATATTTGAGGTTTTGTTATGTGATCAGAAATTTGGATATTTTAAATCAGGGAATTTTAGCAGTGCTCTAGTGCTTAAATGAGTCTTAAATAAATACATATTTAAGACTTAAGACAATACAACTTTTCTGCGAATAAAATTAAGAAGAAACAATGGCAAATATAAAATGGCTGAATTATATTGTTTCTTATCAGGGCAATATTAACAATTTTCTTAGATCTGCAAAAATTCCACTAAAATCTCCTCCCTCAAATTGTGAAGTAAAGGGGAGCCTGGGTGGCTCAGTGGGTTAAGCCTCTGCCTTCGGCTCAGGTCCTGGTCTCAGGGTCCTGGGATCAAGCCCTGCATTAGGCTCTCTGCTCAGCAGGGAGCCTGCTTCCACTTCTCTCTCTGCCTGCCTCTCTGCCTACTTGTGATCTCTCTCTCTCTCTGTCAAATAAATAAAAAAAACTTTTAAAAAAATTGTTAAGTAAAGCAACTTAATAATTTAATAAAATCCATCTTTATAAGTCTCATGTATTTATTTAAACTGGATTATAATATGATGGAAAAGTGATATAAAGAGATTAGAAGATTAAAACATGCAAAAATATAGAAAAACTATAGTCCTAAAAAGAAAGATTGAAGTAATTAGTCACATTGACTTGGAAAAGTTAATAATAGATTTGAATGTTACATTAGTCAAGTTTTTTTTATTTGCAAACTAGAAACAATGTAACACAGTTGTTTTTCTCTCTCCCTTGGTTATCCTTAAAGAATTGATCATTTATTTGGAAAAGGATAAAAAAAAATCTGATTGAATTCTCTCGACAACTGCAATACAGAATGATTTGTGACTGCATTGTTACAACATTGATTGTAAATGGTAAAGCCAATGGGTTGATCCTTTATGAAATGTAGCTGGAGGCTCTCTGGCTCAGTTTTATTTATAAATAAAAGGTGGAAAGAAAGCAAATTACAGTTTCAGAGTGAGTGAATATTTTCCAAAACATTCACAAAGGAAGGAAGGAAGGAAGAAAGGAAG